>JAFELO010000698.1:275688-289791 GCA_017140195.1 Eumaeus atala
TCTTATAAGAGAGAAGAGAATGATCAATCCATTTATTCATGAATACCAATGCCCAAGAATATCGACATATCTAAAATGACAATGGGTTGTGTCCTTACCTCCCATCCAATGGGCCACCGCTATTGTTTAAAAATTTTGTGTATTGTCTGGACAAGGACGGGACTCGGCTAATACTTACCTCACGGTCACGTTATACGTCGGCGTCCATGGAATGTGAATCCCCTCTTCGCTCCCCCATTATCTCCGCGCGCATGCCTCATTGCTTCAGTACGTCGGTGCACTGTATGAGAGCGCTGACTTGACATCGATGACATCAAGTTTACATATATTCTAACGGAGATATAATGGCACAAGGGAATGAAAACGGGAATACTAAAATATGTAAGCCCTTTACCAACCTGACAACACGAAAAAATTTGAAATAAGCGTTCCTCCACAGATATAATTTATTTTCGTAAGATCCTGACGGTATATCGCCACGTGCCACGGCCAGTCGCCAGGTTTCGTGAGTGCTCCGTTGTTTATCAGCTCTGTATAAAATATCTGTCGTTTGCCACAGCCTTTTCTTGTTCTATAGCTAATTGCGGTTAGTTGAAAATCTGCCTACGGAAATAAAGTATACGGTTTATCTATATGTATATTTTTAACACCTATCCGATTTTAATTTTTTATCACATACAAGTTCCGGTTGTTTTATCTGATAGTAAAATTAAAATTACAAAAAAAAAAACTTTATATACATATATTTAAAAGATTTTAGGAGTGACCTACTACGGGTTGGCGGCGCTATTACACTACATTTCATCGGACTAGCGAAGATTTTGTGTCGTCTGGATTAGGAGACGATAGGGGGATAGACCCCCTCTTTTCCCGCAGATGGGAAGGGATGTACCGGGTTGTTTGTGGGCGTACCCTTTAGTAATTATTTTCGGGATCGAAAAGGGTGAGACAATCCCCCAACCCACGCTTGTGCTATGCCTCTTATGATGCGGTAACGCGGAAAAGGATAATTGAGCTCGTTTATTGTTTGGCCTGTCTAAGGAGGCCGGCCTACTCACCCTCCCTCTGACGGGTGGGGTTTGACTCGCGGCCGAAATCAACAAAAGACGCGATCAAGATTTAACATTTAAAAGTTACACTTTTCCAGAGTTTTTCTTCATTTCTTACTATATATAATAAAGGGACATCTGTCTATACATATGTCAACCTCATCGTACTTTATGATCGATTGCTAAATTTCATTTTGTTTTTTAAAAATAGAACAAAAAAAATGTAATTAGGATCACTGAACTAAATTAAATCGTGTATGAGACTATTATGTTGGGATTATTTTTAAAAAGTTTCACTTTATAAGTATGTACGTACCTGCGGTAAAGTCCACTGTTATCAACATTGTAATAATACTACTTTAACGGATTTATCGAGGTTTTTTATTTTTACAATCCCGACGTTTCAGAGGCGTTTCAAGAATTACAAATGTGTAACATTCGAATAAGATTCATCGTCATCATCATCATCATCACGGTCATGACCATCATCATCATCATAATCATCACGGTCATGACCATCATCATCATCATCATCATCATCATCATCACGATCATGACCATCGTCGTCATCAGCATCATCATCATCATCATCATCATCACGGTCATGATCATTATCATCATCATCATCACGGTCATGACCATCGTCATCATTATCATCATCATCATCATCATCATCATCACGGTCATGATCATTATCATCATCATCATCACGGTCATGATCATCACTGCTGCACATAGGTATCCCCAGAGAGCACCACGGGTCACGGTCACGAGCTGCTTGCTTCTTGCATCCAGCAGCTCCCCGCGACCTTGACTGGGTCATCAGTCAACCGGGAGTGTTAACATAAAAAACCATTTTCAATTGTCATAATTAGAAATAATAGTGTTAAAACTAACATCTGTTAAATTCTTGCAAACTTCCAATCCATCGATTTTAATACTCTTTATAGTAGGCTCTTCATCAGGGTTCAATGATTTTGCAAGAATAATTATTTCATCTGTTGGCTTCTTGAATAGCACACTAAAAATATTGTCTCTGGATACGGAAATGCTAGCTGTCCGTTTATCAAACTGAAAAATAAAACACACTATTACCAACTACAATCAAACTACATTAGATTATCGCGGTGTATTTAATTTTTTAAACAGTCCGACGTTCCAGAAGCTCTACAGCAACCTTGGTCAGGGGTGGACTGTGATGACAGATGTCCAGACATCACAAGTTCAAGTAGATTATGGCTCCTGGGACTTTCTAAAATATTCTTATAACGCTATTCTACGCATCAAAATATACACTTTCTGTATATCATTACTCCCCGACCCAGCAACTAGTTGTTGCGACACTGTTAAAATGATTTAATTTAATCAAAATACAATTTTATTTGACTTTAAAAACAAAATTGTCAAACGAAATACAATTTTGTTTGACAATTTTGTGCTAATACGCCTAGTATTAAAATATATGTGTATATAAAATAGCATAGCTTGTTGATTTGTGTGGAATGAACCCTCAGGGGCGCTTACAACTTGCATTTAACCGGTTTTTATTTATATCAGAATTTAACATTCGAGGCTACTCATTGTCTTAGATGTTCCCGCTA
This sequence comes from Eumaeus atala, assembly GCA_017140195.1. Taxonomy (NCBI): domain Eukaryota; kingdom Metazoa; phylum Arthropoda; class Insecta; order Lepidoptera; family Lycaenidae; genus Eumaeus; species Eumaeus atala. Next base: position 278,339 of record JAFELO010000698.1, read on the forward strand.
TAAATCTATCGTTCGACCCCACCCACGCAGAACAAAAACTCTATCAATTTATGTACGCTTTTTCGGGCCATAATTTGGTCCATATTACAATTTAGATGGAATAAATTAATATTTAACATATGTAACAAGTCCTTGCAGTACCTGCCATAGGACGAGGCTAAGGCTGATTTTAGTCTCACGTCGATGGCACGCGCACCGTCAGTGCTGATGGCCGAGATAAATGAACTTATAGGAAGCGTTTTTTGGTGAGGCGTAGCTATCGGCGCGCACGGTTGTCAGCGCTGATAGCTACGCGTCCGTACGCGTCGCGCGTCGGCCCCGCGTAGCTGTCGGCGCTGACGATCGCATGAGCGCCTCTGCGTTCAGTGAGCGTTTTAGTGTCAAGCGGAGCGAACGTCGTCGGCGCGTACAGTCATGGCGAATCGCGAAGTGGATACTGGTTATGAAACAGCTAGACGTACTGATGAATAATTATATTATGTTTATTTACTAGTAATATGTCATTTATGTTATTTTTTTGTCTTACCTATAATATGAAACAACGATAATAAATACCTATGTTGTTTTCTTACCTATACTTTGCCATGATTACACATAATCATAAAACGAGTAAATATGTTTTTTCTTACCTTAAAGTCACCATTATTCGTTTAATCGGTGGTATAGGCACGATTGGTAAGCTACAATGGACCAGTTCATCCTGTATCTTTGCCAGAAGTTCGTCAAAAGTTCTAGTTGACATTCGAAAGTAATTAAAGAATTTACTTTCGTCAGCCCTCAAAGTGCCATATAACAAGACAAACTCTCCTGCAACGGCTCTCTGCTCAATCAATGGATGAACATGGAGTCTTCGTCGTCGCCGGTTTTTTTTTTTGGGATACATAGTACAAAGCAGCAATAATTAATTCACTCCGCATTTTGTCGTTGTCTATATGGTAAGGAGGTCAGTACGATACTAAAACGAGCCACTCTGAGCCTCAGCGCTGACAAACAACGCGCTGAGCTATGAGCACCGGCGGTGAGCGTGAGACTAAAATCAGCCTAACGTGGTGTAATAAATACAATGTTATTTTTATTATAACTGCGATATGTGAAGTAAAATGCAAAGAAACGCCACTACAATAAACGGCTGATTTGTATAACATTTTATGGCCTTGGTTTGTATGTGTTTGTTCACTTGCATGTGTGAAACTTAAATGTGATTTTCAGTCACTCTTAAAGATCGAATTCCGTTTATAATTTGGGAGTGCAGCAAATGTGTTATACAACTATCGTATGGACCATGGAACACACACTTACCATATCCCCGCTTTCGATGGGATTGCATATGCGCTACAATGCATCATGGCACTACTTTCTTTTTTCGGACCTTAATTTATGCTGTAGAGGCGAAGAGAAGCCCAATAAAACTAGGGAAAGGACTAGATTTGGGGTCAAATGAAGGTCTCACGACCTCTCTCCCGCAGATGGGAGAGATTCATTCCGATATGAGAGTGAAAATTAACTCTTTGGATCTAATTTTATTGAATACGCGATGAAGAGATCCATGAAAGAAAATGGAAAATGTGATAAACAATTCTTAATTTTGTCAACCAAGGATAAAATATTGTATGTCTAGATGTTTGGTTAAAACGTACATACCAAAGTGATATTTGCATCGGAGTTAAACTCTAATTGTAGCTTAGACGACGCCACGAAGCTCTGCGAAAATGTGTACCAGTGAAAGTCTGTATCTTCGAACGATTCCATTATTTTTTCGTCATTGGTTTCACACGGATTCCGCCTCACCAGTGAACCCGTACCTTTGCTTTCCGAATTGGCTTTATCTACTATAACTAACATTAATACACAAAGCGTCCACATTTTTATTTCTTAGATCAACTTTTGCATGTAATACTATACGATGAATGAGGAAAACACAACCAACATGTACAGCCACGGCCAACGAAAAACAAGTTTTGAAGCGGATTCCACTACATACTAAGATAAACTACAGATCTCCTTCGTCATTATCTTTTTTATTTTTATCTTAATTATCAAAACTATCGTTATAATTGTTATCCTCGCTACAATATTCATCAATCTATACTTCTATACTGATGTTATAAAGAGCAAACATTTGACTGTTTGTGTGCATTGAATTGGCTCAGAAAGTTCTGGATTGATTTGAAAAATTCAATTTCCATTAGGATCCTACATTATCAGTGATGAATATATGCTATATATGTTATGAACTTAAAAGTATGTAGTAAAGTAATAACTACCGCCGCCCATAGACATCTGCAGGACTAGGCATCTTACAAACGCGTCGCTGGTCTTTAAGGAATAGCTTTGCTCTTTCCTTGAAGACGATAGGACTCAAAGTCGTTTTAGTGAATATACAAGAATGGAGCCAAAATGTGAAAAATTATCAAAGTAAATCCTTATTTGGATGCAGAAACTATTGACAACTAGCTGTTTTGTCAGACGTTGTTATGTCAAGAATTTGTTGTCATGGTAACGTGTAATGTTGACGCACCCGAAATATACAAGACATATTTTTTATATTTTTGTAAATAAATATTTTTTGCCATATTTCGTGAAATATCCGTGCGAAGTCGGGGCGGACTGCTAGTACATAAAACTACCGCTACTGAATAGCTGATTGACTGAATGTCAGACAACACACATTTGAAAATACAGTTTGTAGAAATTTGAAATTTGGTACCATCATGATTTGAAGGAGCACTAGGAGAGGATTTTTAGAAATTCAACACCTAAGATGGTGAAATTCAACACCTAAGATGGTGAAATTCAACACCTAAGATGGTGAAAATCAACACCTAAGATGGTGAAATTCAACACCTAAGATGGTGAAATTCAACACCTAAGATGGTGAAATTCAACACCTAAGATGGTGAAATTCAACACCTAAGATGGTGAAATAGGGTAAACCCCCTATTTTATTACACGGGATTTTATCTTGTTGTGCGGGTGTAATCGTGGGGCGCTTTTGAACTCAATAACTTGTATTAATAAATAATATTGACAAAACATTGATTTTAAAGATATACAATAGGCTTTTCAAAGAGTGCCTTATGCAAAAACGACCTAAAATCAAGCGCGTAAGGTTCACTGTGCATAAACATATTATATAAAACAACTGAAAGTTATGCGTTGATTGTGCAAAAAATATGTTGATTTACAATCAAGGACTCTTTAGAATGACAGTTAAGTATCAACTCGTGTATCTTATATTTTTGTAAATCAATGATAAAAAGCTTTAATGGACTACTTTTTTATGACTTTGCATTTTTTTATATAGTATGTGGGGCCAAACTTGCAATCGTCAATTTGGTTATTACTGACGCCTATGAACATTCGTGTGTCAACCAGACCTTTTTTCACCCTAATGGTGTAGTTGGCATTAAGAGATAGTGCCATGCTGAATTGTAGCCGCATATTTGTGTGCACTGACACAAATATCGGTATACTCGTATAGGTGCTCAAGCCATTGGGCTTGAATGTGAAGTATATCATAGATTGCCATATGACGTGTCGATAGAATCGTTGTGCTGAAGTGAAAATGCTTCATTAGCTCATTAAAAATAAACTAAAACATATCAAAACTCCTCTTTTTAATTGCGTGACGTAAATTTCTAGTGGGAAAGAAAGTAATGGTGATAGCTAGTGTAATTTAAAAAATGATATCCCGCATCAGTAGAGACAGGACATTTCGTTTGAGGAGATGGTGTTATTAGCTAATGATAATGATGAGTGAGGACAATTTTCGCGTAAAACCCCTGACATCATTTACACTCACAATTTTACTGTTCATGGTGGGAGGAGGGTGACACATCTGTACAACAATGGTGGAGCGAATTTTTATGGTATGGAAAATCAATAAGTGTCCGGTTTAAGCCATGGAAGTACGATAGCTTTCATCTTATTAATATTATAATACAAAAGTTTGAATGTTTGAATGACTACTGTGCTCAACAAGAGCAAAAGTAGAATGTGTACTATATCTAACTTCAGGGTGCCGGTTTTACGTGACGGTATGCGCGCGCATCGCAAAAAATTACTGTCATCAGGTTTCCCTAATGTGTCAAAAGAAGTATTACTTCAAAAAGGTACACGTCTTATATAGAACAACAGATTTCTTTTAATAAATAAAATAATCTGTTTTATCTGCACAGTAATGCAATACGGCCAGCACTGTCGTGCGTGTAGAGGACGGAGGGCTAAGGTTCACAGATAACAATTATTTGTATTCACATCCGAGAAGTATGACGGAAGGCACTAGTTATAATATTTAGGTACTACTGTGTAGTTAACATAAAATCAATATACCTATTTCCAAAATATAATGCATAAATATTAAAGTAAATTGTACCTATATATTCATACGCTAAGAGGAAAAATACAAAGTTCTCAAAGGATTGCGCGAGTTCAGAAATCAGTTGAAGATTGTATGGAGAAGATCAATATTTTAATTAAATTTAAGAATATGTATTGGATTTTAATATTTTAATTATTTAATGAAACGTTTCATGCAATGTAACATATATTCAAGTCAAGCTCAACAATCGAACATGGATATCACAGGCTCGTGGTTCTCGTCAATGTGCGAAGTAACTCTCGACAGAGCGGCATGGATCAGCAGCATTCAGAGTTAGTTCTGTAACACAGCCTCCAAAAATTGGAATAATATAGCGCCGCTGACAGGACACCTGCAACACATTCACACATTTAGACTTCCATTTAAATTATTTATTTGTCAACATCGGAAAGCAGAGGAGGGTTTTAAATTTTCTTATATTTTTTGTGTCCTGGATTTTTTATTATAACTATTTTGTGTCTTTTGTATGTATTTTATGTACGCGTTGTATATTGTGATTTATGTTGTGTGTTTTTAAACTTGTATCTGTTACGTGATCTCACCAAATGGCCCAAATGTAAGATCAGTGCTGATTGAAATTCACTGAGTTGGGACCAAATTTTTGATAGACCAATTTGTTGATACCTTAAACGAATAACCATTATATAATATAGTTAGTTGCTTATAACAGTTAAAAAGTTTTTAATGTATTATGTATCACAAATAAATTAATCTTTCTTTCTTTTTAACAATCAATGAAGTTATGACATGTTACATTATAGATACCTGTACATTAAACGTCATTTATAAATAATGTCAATAAAATTTATCATTATTTTAAATGACACATTTATCATTATATATCATACACATAGAGACACATTTATCATAATAGTTAAATTAACTATTATAAACATGACAATGTTATATGAAAGAGATGCACGATGAAAGAGGAGCATCCCGACATTATGTATCCCTGGTCTTTGTCTGTCAAACAAATAATCAAGGGCAAAATGATTGTTTTTATGATTGATTTCTGTCTGCATAGGCCATCATGCAAAATCTCCAATAATCTGATTCCATTTTAAGCATGTATTTGTCTGACGGCTGCGTAGAACTTGAAGAACGTTCCTTTAATAAATCTTTTTATATAACATCCGCTATATGAAGAAGTTGTCTTCATTGGATCAAAAAGGGGAGCTTTTAATTTCCATATCGTAATCGCAAAGCTTAGGAAATTAATATCGCCGATGATGTTCCCTTCTATAAGGCGTTTTAATACTTCATCCTAAAATAATTTAATGTGTAGTTAATAATTATAAAATGAAAAAAGGAATATGAGAACCTAATTTTTATTATTCTGAAATTCCAAGAGATAGTGGCATGCCTGCATGACATGGGCATGGCATGCAATCCGCTGTGGGAGGTAACTCCGCTGCCCGGCGTGATATGATGACTATACCTTCGCGATACACAGGGCATTCGCAAGAATGTGGGGTGGCCCACATCCACAACGATGAACGGGCAAGCAGGTGTGCTTAACCTTTGGCTGTAAGATTGTTTGATGGCCTATTATTATTTATCGAATGTTTTTAGTTAGAGACCTAATGTAACCACTTGCCAAGAAGGACGATAGCCTTTCAGTACACTGTAATGAAGTAAAAATAAGCTACTAACGTCAGATAAAATAAAAGACTGTTGTGCCGAAAGTAAAGAACAGCCGAGGCGTGCAAGAAATTAATCTTTTAGAAGTTGTCTCGGGTTTTTCGACTTCTTTACAAGGGTCTTGTAATAAACAGCGCGAGGGTTGATTCCTTGGGCATTACTGCCAACTCGCCACTAACACAAAAGTGATCCCATATCCATCTTTAGTCCTTTTTTCTGATAAAAGCAAACCCGTCACGCCTTGGTTTAAATAAAAGAACTTTACATGGGGTGTTTTATGCTAAATTTCAATAACTAAGTTACATTATTCATTACTTTAGTATACCTGCCTCGTGTTATAGAGGTAAACATGTTCAGCCACAGGTTTGTGGTTCCGGGTTCGAATCCTGGGTGGAACAACAAAGAGTTTTTTTTATTGTGATTGTACAATTTCTAGTGACAGCCCTTACAGAAGAACGGAAGGCTAAGTGCCTCGGAGAGCTCGTTGAGCTTTCGGTCCTGCATCTTTTTTAATTTGGTCATATCAAACTGACATCTTATCCGAGAAAATAGAAGGAAATAGAGGAATACGAAGAGAATAAGGGAATATGTAGTGCAAATTTGAGGATCGGCTGGCTCTGTTGGTAACGTGGTGGTTAGTCCGCGTGTTACGCCTGAGGTCGCGGGTTCGAATCCCGCCTAATTTATGGATGTTTATATATGTATTACATATATTTCTATAATAAAAATCTTAAATATATAAAAATTTTAAATATATTTCCGTTGACTTAGTACCTGTAACACAAGTCCTTACGGTACTTAGCACAGGGCTAGAGCTGACGTGGTGTGATAAGTCCACAGATACTATTATATTAATTGTGCCTGCGCAAACATTAGTGTGTGTGCTGCTCTGTTAGTGTTAGAGTTATAGAGGTTGCCAGCTTTTTATTTTTCACTATTTTTATTATTACCTTCTTCTCCGAGTCCTTCACCTGCTTGTGAAGGTTAGCTATCAGCTCCTTGCTGTCCAAAAAAGTAGCAATGAAAGTGAGGCGGTTTCAGTTCAGCGGCGCTGGCAATTCCGGCCCGCCTTTTCTATTTCCACCATCATATTACATTGGTTCACATTATTTACTTAAAAAAATTTCAAATAAAATACAAAGTAGGTATATAAAGAAGATTATTTGCCAGCTGTACCCAAACTAAGCTGCGCTTGTAACTTGGGTAACCAAATATACATTTTCAATTTGTGGATAAGAAAATAAAGTTCGATTATTTAAGAGATCCTTTTAAAGTATAGGGGATAAACGAACAATCGGAACCTTTCTGCGACTACCGTGGCCCGTGAACATCGACATAATGTTTATGTCGGTGCGTTGCCCTCCTCTTCACGTCCCCCCACATTGGGCCACAGATTGCTGAATATCTGCATTGTTTTATTCATCTTCGTCTTCCTCAAACTGTTGCTACCCAATGTTAAGTGTAAGTCTCCTCTAATGCAACTATTATGTTAGTATATACTAATATTAGTCAAACAGAAACCATCATATATTTCCACTTTATCATATGATAAATTATTGGAACTGGCCCGAATTGAAAAATTATTTTACCATCAGAATTCGACATTATCTGTGATATAATATTTTCTTAAACGATGCATATACAAATATATATATATATGATTATGGAAACATTGACGATGTCTAAAGGTGTGCAAAAAATCTAAATACATCCTTATCTCTATCTAGCCTATATCTAGCTACAGAAATTATCGGCAACCAGCTCCCGACAGATGTTGCACGGTCATAAATTGCTTACTTATATATTTTTTGAGCCTGAACTACGAATGAGGAAGCAAAGAGAAGCCCAATGCAGTTTCATCGGATTGCTGTGACGGCTAGTCGACAAGGACTAGGCTTGAGGTCGGACACCCGCTCTTCCGCGGACGGAAGTGATGCATGCGGATATATGAAAGTTCGTAATATTACAATAAAATTACTGTTACGGATTTTATCGCGGTTTATTCGATTATTTATCTAGCCCGACGTTTCAGAAGCTTTACAGCAACCATGGTCACGGGTGGACTGAGATGACAGGTGTCCTGATGTACAAAGTTTTTAAAGTACCCGAAGAATTTTAATTTTAGTTGTTCCGATTAACGAAAACTGTACTTATTATATCTTGCTGTCTTTAGGTGTTATGTTTACTTTTTGATTTGATAATGTTCACCACTGGGTCCCAAGTAGAGGGAAGAACCCAGCCATCTTAAAAGTTCTGGTTGAAATTTGGATATTTTTTAATCTCAATAGCCTCACGGATCATCCCTGGAAGGAATCGGTGTTCCCTAGTGAGGATTTGCGCTTTATCAAATCTAATGTAATGGCAGAGGCTAACTTCAGCATGCTCACAGACCGCAGATGTTTAATATCAGCAATATGTTCTTTAACGCGAGTCCACAGTCACAATCAAGCTCTTACACTCCTGCATCTTGCAGAGGGATATGGCATTTCACTGATGGTAAGAACTGACTAACCTTCTTTGACGGCTTAAAATAAGTTTTTATTCAAGCTCGCTTATGAATTTAGCCAATTTTATCAGTCACCACTTTTAAATATGGTAATATTGCAGGTAAGCGCTCGACAGTGGCTGGTTTCACTGAGCTTCTGTGGAGTAGACAGGGAACCCGAAGCTTGTTGTCTCGCAGAACTTGCTGGACATGTGGAAGTACGGTATTTACCCACTGTAGACAAATGTTTTGGATGGTGATGAGAATTGCCGTTTAGATACCGATCAGTATGGGTGTGTTTTCTATACGCCGTATGACTGAATGTGTCGTTGGGATTACGGATGATCAAAACATCTAAGGAAGCTAAAGTATTATTTGCCTCTAACTCCATTGTAAATTGTATTTTGGAGTTTATACTACTGAGATAGTTAAGGGGTACGGTTACTTTATCCTTAGGTAAAACATTGAAAGTATCATCAAGACAGCAACATATAATAAGTACAGTTTGCGTTAATCGGAACAACTGACATTAAAATTCTTGGTTTACTTTTAGAAACTTGGTACATCAGGACATTTGTCATCTCAGTCCACCCGTGACCATGGTTGCTGTAAAGCTTCTGAAACGTCGGGCTAGATAAATAATCAAATAAACCGCAATAAAATCCGTAAAAATAGTTTTATTAACAATAATATTCGCGTAAACTTAAGACATCAATATGTTCGTAATAGTTAATTAATCTTAAGATTTGATGTCAGTTGGTTCACCACTCACGTGCGTCAATCCAATATATTCTTGCTACATCTGCGAACACAAGGTATTGTTCCGAATCACACACAGGCGAGTCCCGTCTTGATAAGGTAACGGACACGACGCCGCGCACGTACCACGCGCCACGTCCGCGCCGAGATTTATTCTCACGCTTATCGGGAATGTGAACCATGCACCCGCCCCGCTGTCTCTGTTGCATCGAGATGTACCTGTAAAAACAGTATTTCGTAAGACGGAGGTCTACCACATCTTTTCAGGCGAATTTAGGTGGTACTACGGAACATTATTAGTAAGAGGTACCATGCTGCATTGCAGCGGAATTGGGCAGGCACGATCGAGGAGGTACCTCTGGCTCTCATGATACCGGTGTAGAGTTACATCTTCGGTGTCCCGTCTCGTGCGGTGAGCAGCACGTGGTCCGTTGGGCGGTGAAAAGGAAGGCCAATCGTCGGCATATAAATAATCAAGTCAATTATGCTGATCGCGATACTCGTCGGTAATAGTGACGTCACGTTTCCTGTGGTTTCCGAGATGGTCTTGCATTAGTATCTAGTGTTCTGTGGATTTTTTTAGTCTCCGGAAAAAAACGAAGCCCGGTTGATCGTATGCATCATGCATTGAAAATATTGTCTTTCGAAACGTTAAATGTTTTCTTACAAATGGTACTGGATCTCAAACTAAAACGCCACACACCGCCGCAATTAGTACAAACACTTGAAACTCATGATAGCTTCGTAGTTCGATATAATTAGTGCAGTACAGAGCTGTGATGCAGAATTGCAACCGTGACATTGCACACGTGTTACTGCAGCCAAACTTGACGTGGCCAAAGTGTAAATTGTGCATTTTTTTCATAGTATAGGGGTAAATTAATATCTTTACGAGCACCGACGCCCATGAACATCCACATAATTATTATACCAATGCGTTGCCCTCCTTCCAACCCAATGGGCCATTGGCAACTTACAAACCGCACAAACGCCACACGAAAGAAGTCACTTTACGGTGATATTATGTGAGCTAGAGGTACCTCCCAGGTTGTGTCGGCCCAATTCTGTTGCACAGGAGGATGGAGTGTCATGCGCTATGCATGGTTATAACATATTAATACGTAAAGTAAATATTCCCATCACTTTTATAAATAATTGCAAGAATGCAGGGATCCGAAATTTGGTACAGTTGAAGATTAAAATCTTCAACTGTACCAAATTTCGGATCCCGATTTAGAGGCGTGTAGAAAGCTCGTATTTAACATTAGGTACATTACATTTCAGTATCTCAATAATTCATTATTTAAAACAGCGATACACATACTGAATGAAGTGTTCACTGTCAAACACATACATTTGTCGTTTTTTACAAAAAGCTTTCAACTTTTTTATAATTGGGACCGAATTTCGATCGCTGAGCGATTACTGGTGAATATTAATGTAGTGGTATATCCATATTATGTATGTTCCACTTAGATTCTACAACCCAGATTTCGACATTTCCTTCCGGAAATGTTCGGATTAGTCCGGTGGGTAATCTTACAGAGTTTCGTTACCGTGCTAAGCCGGGACCTGCTCACACGGGAACTGTTATCTGATACATATATTCGCGTATGCAGGAAAGATAAGAGCCTTTACAATGTCACGTGAATTCTACTCGTTTATCTATAATAAGATCTTACTGTGAGGAGTTTACTCCTTAAAAATGAATGTGATTCTAAGAAACGGCCAAGTGCTGGAGATGCACATGAAAGGGCCCGTACCAACATTTATAGAATCCGTCAAAAACACATTTGTTTTACGCACCCGTAAATAATTTGTTTATTCCACTTTTTTCTATTTGTTCTTATAGCGGCGGTGGAAATACACCATCTATTAAAATTTCAATTCTCTATCTATCACTGTTCATAAGATACAGCTTGGTGACAGACGGACAGCGGACTTTTCAGTGCCTCTCACATTACATCACTCTGCATTGATAATATTATGTACGTACCTAATTAATTTGTTTTTAATTCCTTCTATTTTAGGTTAGCCTTTACCTTAGTTGTTGTTTTTTAAGTGTATTGTGAAGTACTGAATACATTTATTTCTATTTGTATTTCCATGTTTATAAACAGTACACATATAAGTCACCCGTCATGAATCTGTTTTCATTACCGTAAAGGGTAACTGCCCCCTGAT
>JAFELO010000698.1:290339-332179 GCA_017140195.1 Eumaeus atala
TGGTTCGTCACGCACCGCGGTGCGGACAATGGCTTCGGACACACAAAGGCGGGCGAGCACAGTCGAAAGACACGTCTGCTCGCTACCGAGGTTGAGGTCGAACTGTCGATTCTAAACTTCCAGTCGATGATATGCTTTTGTAAGAGTGCCGTGTTGCATTGCGGGCGAATTGCGCGAACGAGGAGGTGCTTCTCGCTCTCACAATACCGACGTGATGTGGCTGCAAAGCTGTCGCGTTTCGTGCGATTTGTGAGTATCCAATTCCCATTAAGACGAAGAGGAAAGGAGTTTTTTAATGAATTGCTTAAAAATAAAATTGCTAACAATATAAAATTGTATAATAACAGTTTTTCTTTATGTAATATTTATCGAACAAGATTCCCCGGCTTCACTCGTGAATAAATTATACACCCCAACCATTCTCTAGATTGGCTCTATCCGTGGAAGAAAAACTGCAATCAAATTCTTTCATTCTGCTTTGATAAAATCGATCACACACAGGCGGACAGCTTTGGGGCGCTCAATTATAAGTATAGATATTGGTAAACTGTTGTTGTTGTTGTTGTTGTTTATTTTAAATAGGTGGTCGGTCGGGGGTTCAATCACACAGATTCGATATCCACCGAACTGCTGCGAACGACCGATGTGAGCGCCTTCTACGTGTATTGAAAGAAATCCACCTTTCTGCTTCAAAGTTCTTAACAAGTACAAACTTTGCGCGTGATTACGAAAGGGTTTGTATAGTTTTTAGAGAAGTTTTTCTTCAGTTTATTCCTTAACACACGATACATGACGTAATACTGTTGTGGGAACAGCGTGCAATTAAACGTAACAACAGCGAATCGCTTTACCACTATTACGTCACTTAGGTTTCATACGTACGAGAGCTTTTACGCGCGTGTTAGAAAAGCGTCAGAATTCGTCGATATAGAACGCCATAGTCGCCCATAATTCTGTTTATATGACTGAGTAAGAAAGCGCCGGCGCGCAGCGTGGCAGCATACAATTGGCCCACGATGTATGGCTTTCTTTTACACGCATTAAAATACATCAAGTCCGCAAACGGGTCTTGTGTGTCTTTCTACGGTTGCGTACCGTAAGGGTGAAAAACGGAATCCAATTACTAAGACTCCGTTGTCCGTCTATCACCAGGCTGTATCTCATGAACAGTGATTGATCGAGAATTGTAATTTTAATATATGGTGCATTTTCACTGCCGCTATATGATTGAATATATGTATCAGATAACCGTTCCCGTGTTAGCACGTGAGCAGGTCCCGGCTTAGCACGGTAACGAAAGTCCGTAAGATTACTTACCGGACTATATCTAATCCGAACATTTCCCGAAACCGCTAGAAATTCATATAATTCTATCGGTGTTACAAACCGCATGCTTACTCGTAACATACCATATTTTTAAGTAATCACAAAAAATAATTTAACTTTACTATGAATAACAAAATTTCCCTGCCTCTCTTGTGATGCAAAATCTCCTCCAATCAAATTAGATTGAGCGAACTCCACACTCAATGTTTCAGGCAATACGGGAGCTCCATGAAGTGTCACACAATGGGCTGCTGTAACACACATTTGTCAATTTCAAAATTGTCTTTTTCCCGTTCCTTTGTCAATTTTTCTCAATACGAAGACACGAGTGCCTTTATGTGTAGCAATAAAGCATCGTTAGTATAACTTTATACAAGACAATATTTATGAATTCTCGTAACACACCTTATTATAATATAGATTTTGGAACATAGATTTTGATTGACTTAGAAAATTTCTTTTCACCACTTGGTATCTGTTTTTATGATATGCTCAAAGTATGCTTTTTGTCCAGTTAGCAATACGTTTAGCATTAATTTTAGTCTATTTTGACCATCAAATGGGTACTTGATAGTGTATTCCGAACCCGTGAGATACTGTATAAATGTGGAAGAATGCCGACACCAGCGTAGTGGCCCAGAAACAACGTTAGCCCTTTTATGTATACTAATGATGGGAAAAAGAAGAGTCTATTTATTTGTTTGAACTCCGAATTGAAAAAATATGTTTGTGCTGTATGGTCTATTTTTCGAGGAAGGCTATGGGCTATATACCATGACGCTACAACCATTCGGGCTGGAGTTACGCGGGTCAAAACGTGGATTGATGCTAGTCACGAAATATGATCTAAATAAACACTAGCTTTGGTTTCGACAACACCTATTTTCTATGCAAATACCGGTGTAATTAGCATAGAAAAAATATCGATTAATATAATTTAGCTGTCAAGACAAAGCTTTTAGAAATCAAAGTTCCTTCACATATATATTTTGTAGTTGCCCTATGCAACCTGTACAATGCCACATACCACAGCCAATCTCCAGGCTCTGTTGATTCTCTATTAACTATCAGTTCTGTGTGAGTCACCATACTCCGACCACAAGAGGTTACCTTTCGCTTGCTGCTTGTTCTTTGGTTTTGATTATCGACTAAATATGCGTTAAGTTAACCATGTAATTGATAAAGGATTAGTAAATATAAATAGAAGCACGGGGCCTATGTTCAACAGGCGATGGCTGTAGGCTAATTCATTCATTCATTGTCTCTTGGAAAAACATAAAGATCTTAGGCAATCGGATGTGTACTCAAATATTATATATACTATAGATAATCAACAAGAAAGTTCCAACTTCCATGAAACCCGGCTAAGTTGCGATATTGACTTTCGCGTGAAGGATAAGGAGCTCAATATATATCAACAGGTAGACACTTATTAATATATGCAAAAGTATGTTAGTTGTATAGAAGCCCCCCCTAAGGTATTTATTTTATTAATTTGAAGTGAATATAAATGTAAATTATCGAGCAAAAAAATCGCGATCCTTTTATTGGAACCCCCTTAAATAATTATTTTATTCTGTTCAGATGGACAGACGTACAGCGGAGTCTTAGCAATAGAGTTCCGCTTTTTACCCTTTAGATCCGGAACCCTAAAAAGCTTCGAACGATATTAACTTTTCAATATATATAATATTTATATCTAATCCCTTGAGCTACGGTGTAAGGCCAAAGCGTAAACTTTTCTTCCTTTACGTTCAATTTCAACCCGTGAGTAGACTTGTCCAAATATGTGACGAAGTCATTTTCTTTTTCTCTAGTGACGTTTCTTGTATTTGAATTATTGGTCTGTAAATTGATAAATAAATAACTACTCCACTTCAGCTATAATAACTATGAAACGATGCATTTCCATTGGTGCATGTAGTGTGTCATTCCGTTTGAAGAGAAAAACAACAAAAGATATCATTTACTATACGATCTTTTACTCCAGAAGTAGATCGTTTCATTACTGGATTGTGGATCATTACTGGATACTGGATCAAATGATGCCTTTCCATTGGAGCGGTTCAATAGGAAAACGAGAATAGGAAATATCATCTATTATTTCAGAAATAGATCGTGTCATTATCGGGGAAAAGATGCTGTATGAAGGAACCTTACTCAATACATTTTTTTAACAGGGAGACATCGGAGCCTTTTTAGGACCACCGACGCCCATGAACATCCACACAATTACTATGCCGATGCATTGCCCTCCTTCACCACCAAAAAATGGGCCACCGGCTACTCACAAACCACACAAAACGCGACACTGAAGATGTAACAATTGCTGCCGCATCAAATTGTGTCAGTAATGTCCGATATATAATTAAATTGTTCGATAATAAAAATATCATATTTATTGTCGTCTTTCGGGACTACCTCCCTGTAAGTTGCCTGGCTGACGTGTAGATGTTATCACTTTACAATCTAAGCACGGAAATTATATTGTCTCGGGAAAATTAGTCGTTGGATTTGTTTCACTGTTACCTGACGAATGAAGAGACAAGACTTAGGAACGTCTATTGTAAATTTTATTTCAGATATTTTATGACACAAATAAAATATTAATCAGTTTATTTTAAATCTGGAAACCTAATTTTAAGTCTTAATATAACACTATTATTGTCTGTCGTCTGTTAAGTCCTTACAGGTTTTGATATAGTTGTAAACCATCTAGGTATGTTAATTATATCATTTAACATTCAAATAACTTTTTATGTGACCGGTGCGACCATTTTTCCTGATAAACTTTTTGCTTTTTTTTCTCTGACGGAACACTGCGTTATAGCTCTTTCGTCTAAAGACAAACGTTACAAAATTTCAATGTGTTTTCAAATTACTTGGTGTGTGGGGAGTTCATTACATAGTACGCACGATATCATGTTGAACTAAAGAAAAGTATACTAGAAGACTATCTACATCTTTGAGATAAGATTAAGCTCTTTTATTATATTTAACATTAATTAGATTATTATTATTAAAAAATCCTTATTTGTGTCGGTCCAAAAATGTTGAGGGCTTTAGCTGTTTCCACAACAATATAGTGCGCGGAAAAATCGGTTTTCAAACGTATTATATACCGCAACGGTGTAATTTTGAACTTTGGTACAAGGTATGACGACCAAATTCAGCGGCAAGTATTAGTTTGAAATACCTCGGAATATTCCCCGCGAAAAATATTATAGGCACAGCGTACTGATCTCACCATAAGCCTAACAGAGACTGGCTCTCACGTCTGTTTCGATGCTAGATGACGTTATTCCGTGAAATATTTAAGTGGTTATTTAATTAAGCTTTTTTATTGCATGACAGTACTTCATACATGTGGAAGCCACTAATTAACAGAACTACAAACAAAACACAGACTTGTAGAACACCAGCATTGAAAGACTTGTGGTCTACAGCACCGACAACGACATTAATGCTTTGGATAAGAATTTCATTTTGGCGTCAACACATTATACAACATTTTGTGATGTTATAATTCAGGGGATCATAAAGAGAACCGAATCGCTGTTTTTGCATTACATAAAGTATGTATGGAGGCGAATGCAACACTGACAACTCTCCATACACTTGGTATTAGTCAAGTGTTTCTGCACCGTGCTGTTAATAGATACAATGGTCTCATTGTCACAAACAGAGGAAGATCTGGCCGTCCACGTCCACTACCCTTCACCTAGTCCCGACCTTAATCTAATGGATTATGATTTATGGTCAGTTTTAGTGAGTAAAGCTAGCTCTAAACACCATGATAATTTAAAGTCCCATTAATAATCAATACGGTTGGCAGCGGAGAATTTCCCCACGGAAAGCGTGCATGCTCCCATTGATACCTGGCCTCAATGTTTGAAGGACTGTATTACAGCAAATGGGGACAGCTTCGAAAACAAATTTAATTGTTTTATATTTACATATTAAAGTAAAACATACATATAAAACTGTAAAAGTGATAAATGTTATTTACAATTAAAAAAACGTGTATTTTCCTTGTTATAATATATATATATATTCATACGCGAAGAAAAATTCTCATCTCATTGCGGGATTGCGCGAATGGAGCAATTTGAAATTCGGTACAGTTGAATCTAATTAAGTAAAGTATCAACTGTCAAGCACCACCGCAAGTTTAATTTTAGTATATTTTTAGAGATTATTATAGAGTATTTTACGAAAACATAAAGAATACCACCAAACGCAATTTGCAGTGAAAATAGATTTTTCAAATATTTGGGATCGAATTTTGATCGCAGAGCGTCAATCACTAGCTAAAAGCATATAAACAAAAAAACGTTCACACAAAATTTTTTTCACGCGACTACGTAGTGTGTCGGTACGATGAGCCTATTTAATGATGATATATTGTTTATTGCTAGCACAATTTATGTATGCATATTGAATGTTACGTTTTAAAAACAGTTTCAATCAATGTCATATGAGGCATCGTTAAACAGGCATTCTAAAATCATTCCAACGTCTCCTTAATTACTTCTACACTTCTAGCAAAATTTTTCGTTTAGTACTATTAAAGATTAAACTTTGCTTAACACACAATTTCTTTTTACTAAATCACTATCCCTATTTACTAGGTGGATTGAAAGGTACTCGGCCTTACACATATTCATTTAATTCTAAATATCAAATGTGCCCACATTGTTTAGTTCAGTCCAGATTAGTTAATTGTGTGAAGTTCGAAACGTGTGCAATAAATACTTGAAATTTTATATTTGTTTTACCAAAGCAATCGAAGATAGTTTCTGCAATGGAGCAAATCGATCATCGTACCGTCATTAAGTACCTCCTATAGGATGGGGCTATCGCCGAAAGCCATCCATGACGATATGGTCTGTACTTTAGGAGATTCAACTCTGTCTCGATCATCCGTCAAAAAATGGATAGCAGAATTCCAGTGTGGTAGAGAGTGTGTGAAAGATGAACCTCGCTCTGGAAGGCCTCCGACGTTCATTACTTACGAAAATATTAAGAAAAAAAAACTTGATTTAACTACTTGACTGCAGATAAGAAAATAGATAGATAGCCGAGATTATAGGCATCTCTTATAAATGGACTCAAAACATCATAGCCAACGAATTGGGTTTCAACAAGGTGCCTGCGAGGTGGGTTCCGCAACTGCTTTCAGTTGTACAAAAACGGACGCGTTTGACTATTTCAGGTGACTGTTTACAGTTATTTGAAGCCGATGCAGATGCTTTTTTTAACCCTTAGCTGGAGTCGCTATTTTTGGCAACATAGTCGGTATCGGGGGTCAAATATGACCCCAGCAGGGTTGCAACGTATCGTATTAAACCATGTATATTTAAAAAAAAAAACTTTTTATTTTACACATAACAACTTGTTAGCTAAGTAATTATGTAGTTTTAACATACTTTGAACTATTTATTTTTTTGCGATTTCAACCTTTGTTAAATTTTAATAGTGTTAACTATAATTTTAAAAGTGTAGTTAGTGTGTAGGGAGTTCTGTAGTTGTACAGACCTCCCTATTGAATATAAAAAATAAAAATAGCATAGAAGCATTGACTTATATAGCTGTCTCACATAATCTAAATATCAATCAACTAATACTAAAAAGTGACAAGCTACCTAAAGTGATCCTAAACTTCTCTAAAAATTTAACTCCTTTAGTTCAACATTTGGTACATGTTCCACTATGTTCTTTACAAATGAACAATGAGCATTTGCTACACTTAAGGGAACATTTTAGGTCCTTTTTACGATCGCACAAATAACATCTCCCTCTTTGCGGCTGCTTGTCTGGGTGGCATATCAGCTGTATATACACATATTTTGACTCAGAGGAAGAATTTTTTTTTTTCAACGATCTAAGTGCTTTAAATGGGAGATGGCAAAACTGCATCGAACTTGATGGTGCTTAAACAGAAAAATAAAAATACAACTGATGTATATGTGCTTATATTCTTGGTTTCGCCGAATACTTCTCAATCCACCCTCTTATAAAATAAATCGTTTTTTTTTCTTTACAATGTTTTAAGTTTCTGGGTTTGACATTTTTGTTTTTTTAATAAAATAATGTAGTAATATTGGAAATGAACATAACATAGTCTACGAAGTGTGATTTTGTTGGCACAGAAGGCAAACGATTCGTTTGTTGTCTTTTGTTGACGCCCATAAACCTTTGTCTCCATTTTATGCCAACATTTTATTTTCCTCTGTCAACAATGGACCATATGCACAATTTTTTAAATATATATGTATCGTCCTTTAATAGATCAATGTCACACAACTTATTTTCTAGTTGGTCTGTGGACACATTTTGAAGCTGATACAAACGACCTCGGTTAGTTTAAAATAACGAACTACGTATTGCAAACACTTGTGCACGTTTCCGTATCATTAATGATAGGCGGTGAGGGGGATCGACTCCCCCTTTTCGTCTCAAAAATAATTACAATAGGATACGCTCAAAAAACCGATAAGTAATTTGTGAGGAAAGACCGACCTCCTTTCGTCTTCCTAGATAAGAAGAAACAACGCTAGTCCGACGAACTGTAGAGGCGAAAACAATAGCGTCGCCAACACTAGTAGGTCCCTCCGAAAAAAAGGCATTTCAACAAAACCGTGTATTTTTTACTTTCATCTACATTAACATTTATATAATATCAAATACGAGAAAGTACATATTCTGTTGGTTCGGGCATGTAGAAAGACTGGCAGATGAAAAATTAATAATGCATATACAGAATGTGAATGTGGAAGGATGTAGGCACCGGGGAAGACCAAAAGTGGTATACCATGACCACATTGATCGGGTACTGTCCGAAGGTGGTGTCAAGTGTCTCTGGCACTCGGTTCTATCTGCTTATCCCATCAGGGAACTGGCTCAAAGACGTATTATGAATTATCATTCTTCAAATCATTTTTGATCTTCTTCTCTATCCATGTCTTATGTTTAGCCACGTCTGTGAAGACAACGGGCGGCGAGGTCTAAGTTTGGAATCAAAAGGATTGCTGACCCACCCCCCCCTCCCGCTGAGCTATAGATAAAAAATACTCTTATATAATTCATTTGCTACCGTGGACGTGTTTCAACAATTCTAAACTTTCCTGAACAAACTTATCTGATTGAGCAACTACACACTCTCTTAGAACAGAAGAAAAACAATAATTTGTAGCTCTTTAATGAAAATTTATACGAATGTCACACATTGCGTATGATTTATTTTTATGGCTCTATGTTAAACTGTTAATTTACATTAGTAACTTTTCTATCACTTTAGTTCGACCTACCACGTAAGGGGACTGCAATATAACAGATTTTTACCAAATTTTATATGCATGTTCAGTAGGTCTGTGAATCAGCTACTATTGAATTTGTATAGCTCTAAATCATAGTGGTTGTTCACCCCGGCAAAACAACGTTCGCCGGATCAGCTAGTAGCGATATAATATTATGTTTATAATTAAAATTAAATAACACAGCATTTTGTGCGCTCTCTGATGATACAAGGTTAAGGTGTAGAAGTGTTATCTGCCGCAAGTAGTCCTAATAGTAGATCGAGTACTTTAGAAAGAGGTAGTGCCATGCTGTATATGAAAAGGTTCTGGCATGCATGGTGCATGACACTACATCCTCCTGCGCAACGGAATTGGGCGGCACGTTTCCAGTGTCGCGTTTCGTGTGGTTTGTGAGTAACCGGTGGCCCATTGAGGGATAGGGAGGAGGGCAACGCATTGGCATCGTAATTATGTGCATGGTCATGGGCGTCCGTGGTCGTAGAAAGGCTCAGATTTTCCGTTTGTCCCCCTATTCAGTAAAAAAGAAAGTTCGTACTACTAGAAGCAGATAACACTTCTTCGTGAGCCTGGATGGTCACACGGTGATCATGTCGTGGATGTTCCACAGCTACAATATCGTAATATGTGTTCCTTCTCCATTGTTTTGTAGGAATACCAAGATACACAGTCGGCGTCTCGAAACCGTCCGTATAAGCGATGTGCACATATCAAATCGTGCATCGGGCCGGCACTACCGGGATGGTGCTTTCTTATTCACACAAAAACGTTGTCAAATATGATAATATATATTGCGCTGTCGCCTTTCGTACGCTTTACGGGTTTCCGGTGGTCCTTTGACGAGACAGCATTAAGATCGACAACGCAAGCGCATTATTTCTAGCTGTGTGGGTGTCTTTGGTCAATAAAAGGCTTTAAATGTTGTGTCTTTTTTTCAATAGTTTTCAGTAAAACATCATTCCATATTTCTATATTTGCTCAAAAGCATCTGTTGTTTTAACATTTTTGACGCAATCTTTTCCATTTGAATGCTTGCAAATGGAAACCTGCGATTTCACTTTATTAGATTGACATCGAGAGAAATAATGTGATAGCTCAGTTCCAAATGAATGCACTTTTGAAAAAATGTTTTTAGAATATGCTTTGTTTCGTCACAGTTCTATAATTATATATTATATTATTATATAATATATATTATATAGAATGTTATAATTTATTCATTACCATAAGTTGAATACATTGTAAAGTCAATTACTGTATATATATATAGTTAAATAATTTTAATTTTTTATGAGCTATGTAAAGTGCAATAAATTAGAACAAAAATAAGAATTTATATAAACATGATTATTTATGACTACTTATTTCGGCACGGTTACATTTGTTGGGGAAAACACTTGAATTCAAAAGTCGAGTAAGGGTTCTTAAAGGCATGAAATATAAAAATTAACAGCCACTTTACGCTAGGGCCTTAACTAGGTTGTATAAATTAAGTGACAAAAAATATACCAGCATTCATGTAAAAATAATGTCAACGGGTACACCAAGTGCTGTAGGCATGCGAGAATTCACAGAATGCGACCAAAGTCAAGAGGAAAAGTTTGAAATATTTTTATCCGCCTGTGTCAGAAAGAGGGATGTTTCGCAGAACGTATGTATGTGTTGCATACATGTGTATATGAATTAATGTGGATTATCTTGCTGTAATCTTATGCTGTTTGTTATAGTAGAGGGAGACAAAATAGCTCCTTGCCTCCAGTGGGACACCACATGAAACGGAACAGCAAAACTATTAATTTACGGCAATATCATGTGAGCGAGAGGTCGTCAGGTGCAACGACTTTAATTGTAACAAATATGTAATGCACAGGCAACACATCGATCGAATATACTCCATTTAATTCCATAATAGCCACCTTATATACTCACATTTTAATTCCCAATCATATGAGAAGCTACTTCATTCAGGGCTACTGACATCAGTGGATTCAGTTTTAGTATTGAAAACAAAACTCGTATTGTTATGAAATTTATCCGTTATATATTGCACAGACAGCCCCCGTTACTGCCTATACCTTTTCATAATATAGAATATATGTACATAGTACAAAAAGCTACCTTCTTACAATAGTACAAAAAAGGCTTCTATTCGAAACAATATTGCCACATCACCAATAACTGAATCAATCAATCTATAAATTATTAATCGAAACATACGAGTACTTAGGGGTAATATAATTTACAACTAGCTGCGTTATTTACAACACTTACCGTTCGTTCCTGAGATGCGACGTCTCCTCCGATTAAATTGTACTTTGCGAGGACTACGCTCAGGATTTCGGGTAAAACTGGCACACCGCGAATGGTGGTGCAATGAGCGGCTAAAACATTAATACTAGCGATCAGTCTCGGCTTCACTCGTGAATAATGAGGGATTTTAAATGACACACTACAAACTTCCTCCGGAATCACGCTTTCTACTCGGTGAAAACCACATGAAAATCCATTTAGTATATTTTGAGAAAATCGATTATGTACAGACAGACATTTTTCGGGGACTTTGTTTTAAACTAGGTATAATGCAAATGCGTTTAGGAGAACGAAGTGTTGGTCGACCGTTCACCAGGTAGGAACACGATCTCTGTGCAGAAGCCGGTTCGGGATGGATGCGGGTGTAGTCCAGCAGTGGACCGATAAGGGCTGATAATGATGCTGATGATAATGCAAATATTATAACCTTTAAAATACATAACATATTATAATATAATGCCTTTAACCAGCAGTGGGATGCACCAGCCTATTGTTAATAATAATACTTATATATTATTCACCTGTGAGTACAAAGCTTTTGGATATCAAAGTGCCTCCGCATATATATTTAACTGTCGCCTTGTCAAGTCTGTAGAGCGCCACATGCCATGGCCAATCTCCTGGTTTCGTCGACGCAGCATTTACAATGAGCTCTGTATGCGACACTTTCCTCCTGCTACATGATGTGTCTTTCTTTTTTTTATGACTCACTGCTTGGTCCTTGTCGCCTTGAATGTATTCATCAAGAAACCCCTAAAAATAATCTATATTAGACTTCTCGACTATAAAGAGATAAACAATGCATTTGCATAAAAATAGTAAGAAAAAAAAATGAAAGGCGAAGCATCCCCGTAGCAGCGGACCGTGCCCCACCATAGTTCAATCCGTCATGGCGGTGGGGCTTAGTAGCCTGGGGCGAAGTCAGACAAACCGAGGGGGATGTTTTTCCACCCCTCTTATAAGAAGAGTGTGTTAAAGACCAGGAGGGGGAAGTGCTCTTGGTACCCCTCTTATAACATGGAGCTCCCTAATAGTGCAATGAGAACGGAATGCCAAGTAAAGCACCACGATCCTTCCAAACCTGCCTTGCCTCCTCCACATTCATTACTCTCTTCTTACACACGCGCTGGTTACGAAGAGTCTTGACACAACCTCCGGGTAGTAACCGACCAGTGTGATCACGGTAAGTCTTGGTCGTCACCGGTACCTACATTCTTCTACATTCACGTCACCGGTACCTACATTCTTCCACATTCACGTCACCGGTACCTACATTCTTCCACATTCACGTCACCGGTACCTACATTCTTCCACATTCGCATTGTATAAATTGTTTTGTTCGTCTTTCATCTTTTCTATATGTCCCGGAGCATGCCCTTTTTCATTTTTACACCGACACTATTTTTCATACCTAAGCTCAGTCACTTTATAATTCTCAGGTGATGTATAAGCAAGAATGTATAAAATAGAGATATATACGGTTTATTTGTCTAACGATAAATTTGTAACAATTATTATTTTCTGTAGCTAAAATACTCACAGTCCATGGCTTATCACAGTATTCCACGGTGTTTATGTTAAAACTCTTGAAGTAGGGAACTACACCAGGCACAAGTCCCTGTACTTTAAAACCGAACCCGTTGTGCCTTTTATAAAATTGAATTAGGAATTGGTTCTCGTCTCCAGCGGTGTAAAGTCTGGCAAAATTTTTGTCAATCTGAAAAGTAAAGAAGTTCCTTTTATTATAACATCTACTTGATGTTAACAACAAACGAGCATTTAGAGTGCTTTGACATGACGCCCATAGAGACCAGTTATGCTAGTTTAGCATAAGGCATTTTATTTGTTAGGACGCGCTTCTCTCCGCAGCTACAAGTAGATACGAGAGCTACATTATCATTGTGATATATGGACAGGAACAAGGATTTCTTGCTTTTTTTATTATAATATGGATCTAACTTACTTCAAATAGACGTTTGCTTGACTTTTACTCGACCGCCAAGACGACATTGAGATAACAAAGAGCAAGGGGTAATAGTATAATCCACTCATTTGTCGCAATTTGTGTTGATTTGGATAGACACATCTAAGTATTGATTATGTTTCTCGAAGTCGTAGACGAATACGTCTACCTCGGGCAACTATTGCAATTAGGTAGACATAACTTCGAGAAGGAAGCCGATAGAAGAATTCAGTTGGGTTGGACAGCATTCCGGATACTTCGTCACATTCTCACGTCGCCTCTACCGCAGAGCTTGCAGACAAAAGTATTCAACCAATGCGTCCTCTCCGTGATGACCTATGGGGCCGAAACATGGCCTTTTAATTTAGCACTGGTTCGCAGGTTTGCGGTAGCTCAACGGGCTATTGAACATGCTATGTTGGGCGTTTCTCCGTTCGACAGATTTCGTAACGCAGAAATAAGGCAGAGAACTGAAGAACCCAAGTTCATACGACAAATAAGCTCTCTGAAGTGGCAATGGGCTGGTCGCACACTCGGAAGGACAGATGGCAGCTGGGCCAGTAAGTTCTGGGGTTCACCCCAGTGAAAGCCGTGTTCAAGACAACGAAGTGTTGGTCGACCGTTCACCAGGTAGGAAGACGATCTCCGTGCAGTAGCCGGTTCGGGATGGATACAAGTAGCAGGAGTTCGGTCGTCTTGGCATTAATTGGGAGAGGTCTATGTCCAGCAGTGTGGGAAGAAGAAAACCATGTTGGTTTTTACCCACTGAGGACATTAAAGGAATATGCACCAATTGAAATCTTAAGATATATCTTATAAAGTTTTATTGAGTTGCACCGTTGAAAAAATTGGGCCAGTTGTTCCTGCGATTAGCGTGTTCAGATAAACGAAGAAACGCTTCAGATTTATTAATTTTAATTCTAATCATTTGTGTTCTCTCATCATAAATGTTATTGGAGCTTAGAACTTTACTTTTCACAGTTTGTACCTAATTCAGTTTTTAATTAAACCCTGAATGGCTTTTTTGTCTTTTGCACTTTAACACTATGTCATCTATTATTTACAATATGGGAGTTGATTTTTGAAAGTATGAAACTGCAAAGATTATGTTTAAACTAAATCTTTCCCACCATGTTTCAAGTCCTGTTGTGGCAGTGGGGCTCAGTAGCTAGGACTAGTGAGGGTGAACCAAGGGGGCTGCTCTTTGTACCCCTCTCATAAGAAGAGTAGCCTTAGTCCCCTAGTAGGAAGAAGAGGCGCATTTGCGCACGGGCCAAGGGACGGTGATATAAACGGGACGGCATTGGACAATCTCAAAGTTAGTGGGTCCAACAGCACAACACAATCTTTTGCAGAGGTGCTCTCGGCCCCTTGGGGCACTGGCTAGGCGTCGAGGTGCCCTGATGATTACACACAGTGTGTGGATACAAATAAAGAAACCACGATAAAAAAACTTGCGCGTAAACTTATGAATCAATATAATAAATACGTGTCATTTTTATATTTCTGGACATATATTGTTACTCTTAGAGTGCATTACGAATCTGAAATATGCAAATATTTACCTGTGTGTAATTTTTTCCCTACTATTAAAGTAGACTACTGCATATAACATATATTATATAAAAAATCCGAAGAGGCTGTTTGTTTGAACACGCCACTTCAGGAACTGCTGGTCCGATTTCAAAAGTTCTTTCAATGTAGATAGTCCATTTATCGAGGAAAGCTAGCCTGTGCAAACAGTCTATGTTATATACAATCACGCTAATTTGGTCATAGTAATCAGGAAAGTGTGTAGAAAGAGAGGGAGAGAGAGAGAGAGAGAGAGAGAGAGAGAGAGGGGGAGGTCGTAGTGCATAGCGCAGAATGTGAACACGATGCTTCTCATGCCACTGCCAATGGTGTTAGTGCTCTTCCGTACACAGGGCAAAAGTCGGTGATGCTCTTTGTAGAAATTCAGCGAAAGCATTGATAGTTAAATATAAATCAACCATTTTGTTTCTATTCTAAAGAGTGCTATCAATCAGTTACAGTTAACTGGTTTTTGGACATAATAAAAAACAATACAATTTGCAGTACGCGATCAACCACAACATATGAGAGAGATGGCATATAGTGTGCGTGAGATAACTTGTACGTCATTGACCCCTTTTTATTTCCTTGCAGATTATTCTACTATAATCATCGCGGCTTGGACGCATGACTCAATCGGCCATTTATTCTTGATTACCAGTCCGTCCCGGCCTATGTTCATCACGGATGTCAAAACATGGCAAAAATTCGTTGACGTCGACGCGTATACATTCCACGTTACCATGACACCAAATTCCACTTATGTCAGAACAACGTCTGCCGTGGCAGCTAGTTGTCAATAACTACTGTGGCTATATTACAAGGATTTGCTTTGATATCTTTTTCATACCTTTATTAAGTCATCGCAGCTATAATCATCTACATAGTATTAGAAAATATTATATAGCCTATGTTTATAACAGATATTGCATAATTCCAACGTCAAAATATTTTTTTCAATTCGGTCCGGTTGTTTCAGAGCCCATTCCGCACAAGCAAACATACGAATGTAAAATGTAGAAAACACTTGATCATTTGTTAGTTACTTTATAAAATTAGTATAGCTACATGATAATTTTTCCAATATTCCACGCACACAGCTTCAGTTATGTATATCAGTCAAATATGTCATCTTATCCACCTCTGATGCTAAATGTATTATCTAATTTCAAAGTTAATAACATGGTTTTATTAAATTAGATAACGTGTACTAACAGGTTTTTCATACTGAAAAAGCAAACCACTCTGACACAAAAACTTAAAAAGAGATAAGCTATGTACTATTTCACAATTATAAATTGTGGAAATAGCATATAAAATTTATTTCTTCACTCAAGTGTTAACATGCATTTCCATCAAGTGACAATACATTCGAAACGTCCATCTTTGTAACGCTCGCTGCTAGATGAGGAGATATATTAAATATACTCACCAAACTAACAATAGCCTCCGAATCCAATTGAAACTTTACCCTTGTTGATACTGGCAAGTCTCTACTAACAAATATCGAATATTGGTTCTCCTCACCCGGCGGTAAACCAGGTTCGAAGGATAGCTTAATGGCATCATTGCAAGGATGTGCGTGAAGTAATGGATTACCGACTATAGCCCACGATTCTTCCGCACATGATACTAATGACAAAGTGCAAAGAACAATTAAACACTTCATTATAATACTCTCAATACACAAAATTTTACACTGGTAATGTCTTTCAGCAAAATAAAATTATCACCAAAACATGTTGCACTTAGCACATTCTTATATCGTATTTATTCTTAAAAGTCCGATTGCCGAGTGCTCGCAACTTTACGAGTTACTTATCATGTTGAGGTAAAACATGGAATTATATATAAGAATTTTATTTTCCATTTAACTCACATTATTACTTCGATTTATCGTAAAGTGTCTAGTTGTAAGTAATAAAAAATAATATAATTTACGGACATTTATATAAATGTAGCTTTTTGTGTGTACATAATTTATTATTAATATTATAATATAGTCCACATATATGATAGGTTTAGACCTATGCCTCCCTCATTTAAAGATTCCTATGTCCCACGTATGACGTATCAGGGATCATAGACACGCCGGAAAAAATCATTGCTGAAAGTACGATTCTCGGACCTGTGACCTTTACTGTGGAATCGGATCTCTCTGTGAGTATGCACGTTATGTTCTTTTTTGTTATAATTATTTATTTTAATTAATATTTATTATTATAGACTTTAATTAATATTCTCTTCCTTTATTCACAACCTATTAGTCTTTATTGTAAAATATTTGAAGAGACTACTACGCCATATATAATTAATACGTTTTCCGCCCTGCAGCTCCATCAATCACACAGTCTCCAGCCGCAACCTAGAGAGATACTGGTATATGCCCTTTTTCCAAGAGAGAGAGTGATTAGTCCTCATCTGTGGTTATGTCCACTGAAGAAGCAAATGAAGATAAGGAGGTGCCCTCTGTGACATCTACAGAGATCGAGTAGTTGATGTAAAACTAAACACCAAAAACCCAGACAAGCCATGGATGAGCTCGCTTTCCACGCCAGCGGAAAAGGGGAAAATTAGTCCTTCTCTGAAAAAATGGACGGCCGGAAGATCAGCCATCAGGTTAACGGCCGATCTTAGACGAGATGTGTAAGATGCTGGAACGAATAATAGCAATGCGCATTACACAACATGTAACGTCAGTTGGACCTGTCCTAAGTGAAAGCCAATACGGGCTTCGTTCGGGTAGGTCTACAATAAGAGCCGTCGCACATCTACGGTCGATTGCAGTGGAGGAGGTACCACAGGGCAGGATGTGTCTGGCGGTGTCCTTAGACATAGCGAATGCATTTAACTCCCTGTCCTGGGAGATAATAAAAGAGGGTTTGCGGTAGGTGGCACGAGAATAGATATTAGGTGTTCAATGAAGTTCCTAGGCCTTCATATCGATAAACGGTGGACCTTCAAAGAACATTTTCGGCACTTGCCTTTGAGAGTGACTCGGGCGGCTGGGTGTTTAGCGTAGCTTCTTTCAAATTTGAAAGGGCATAACCTTGGCTGAAGACGCTTATACGTGGGCGTCATCCGTTCAATGACTACGTATGGTGCACAGATATGGACTGACAATATTTCGCCCTCCTTTCCTACTTCTCTCTAATGAGCCACCGGCTACTCAAAGGAAACACTAAACATATCACTTTAAGGTTGTACTTTGTGAGTGAGAGGATCTAGGCCGTGCCGGTCCAATTCCACTGTATTGCAGTGTGGCACTACCTCTTACTAAACTTTTAAATATGTTGCCCTCTTTCACCCAATCCTTCCAATGGAAAATTGGCTTCTTATAATCAACGAAACATAACCTTGAAAGCAATATAAAGCCATTGCTTTTATGGCGAATGTAAACGATATCCCATGTCGGCCCAGAACTGCTGTAATGCAGCATAGCACTAATTTTTATAAAAATATGAACAAAAGATACTCAATATCCTCACCAGAGTAACAATCGCCTCTGGAAATGAATATCGAATATTAATTCTCTTCATCAGGTGCTAAGCCCGGTTTGAAGGATAGCGTAATGGCATCAGTGCCATTACAAGGATGTGCGTGAAGTAATGGATTGCCGACTATAGCCCACGACTCTTCCACACACGAGATCGTCGATGATACAGAGAGAAATATCAAAATCTTCATTATGTCTTCTGCATGTATCACAGAAACATAACGCTAAATGACTGCGTAACCCCCATCCTATTGAGTAGCTTTTTTATAATCACGTTATTTCTGCCACTGGCATTTGGATTTTTTAAATGATGAATGTCACAGAATAAAGAAATAAGTATTCAAAATTTCATGGCCATTGATTAATAATATACATGTAAAGTTCATGTATTTTATTGATAAAATCAAACCACCCGCTACATCATTTATAAAATATTCATTACAAAAGTTAGGAATTATTTAAGTATTTTTGAACGATAGAATCTTAACGGGTCCACTTGTCTTTTTGAACTAATATTAGTTCTGTAAGAGTTTTGTACACAAGATTAGTTTTGTAAGAGGTAGCTGCTATGCTGAATAGGAGGAGGTAGCGCCATGGATGATGTATAACACTACATTCTCTTATGCAACGGAATTGGGCCAGTACGTCCGGGGAGGTACCTCTCGCTCACTTGATGTCACCGTAAAGTGAGTGACACGTACGGTGTTGCCCTTTTTGCGGTTTATAAGTAGCCGGTGGCCCATTGGGGCTGGAAGGTGAAAAGGAGATAGTGATGCTGTTGTTCATGGCGTCGGTAGTCGTTGTAAGGCTCCGTGTGCTTCTTTGTCCCCCAACACTATAAAAAAACCTAAAAAAGTGGCCAATTGGGAGTCGTATTCACACAAAATGAGTCCGTACCATTCTCTATGAAAATTTCCGAAACAATCGACCATGCGCCTTTTTGTCCAATTTGTTCCCACACACCACTCTTCCATGGAATCAGCTACACCTTAGGTATTCCCGGACCGATACGACGAAGGGATCTTCAGGACAAGAGCCTACTTATCTCTAACAGGACGGCAACGCATTAGGGAGTCCCCTGGTGTTGCGGTTGTCTATGGGCGTTGGTGACCACTTTCTTGCAAGTGCCACAACTGCTCGTTTGCCTCCTATGCTATAAAAAAACTACTAAAATAATTTTGTTGTACGGCAGCCACCTTAATCAATATTTTTTCTATTTGTTAACATCTGTTATAATATCGGCAACAGAAATACGTCACATGTGAGGATTTCAACTCCCTAGCTATCACGGTTCATGAGATATAAACTATTGACATACAGATCGTGAGACGGACATCGGAGTCTTAGCAAGGGCCCCGTTTTACCCTCAGCGATGATGATCATGAAATTATTCTCTATGAATATAATATTTATTTTCTATAAATGTCTGTTTAACCTTCCTGCAAGGGCTAAGTGGCTAATTGCCAGTCAAAGCTAAAATATTCCCTCGTTCACTTGTATTTAATTAATTCCGGCTCGTTGTTGGAAAGTGGTCATGAAATTATTCTCTATGAATATAATATTTATTTTCTATAAACGTCTGTTTCACCTTCCTGCAATGGCTAAGTGGCTAATTGCCTGTCAAAGCTAAAATATTCCCTCGTTCACTTGTAGTTAATTAATTCCGGCTCGTTGTCGGAAAGTGTACATTCATTCTAAGTTATATTTAATGTTCATAATCTTTTCTTTAATATGTCATAAATTCTCTTATAGCACGTTGATAAAATAACTAAATCTCGAGAAGTACACGCAGCTCACAACCTGCATATATTGCAGAAACCTGTTGCGTGGCATATAAAGGATATTGTCCAGAGAGGCAGCATATCTCGTTTTCATTATTATCAAGCGGGTCTCTTAGATTTTGTAAAGGATTGAGCACAATCTCCATACCGCGTGATACTGGTTTGTTAACAGCAATGAAATAAATGAAATGAAATTTGCAGGATAGTTTTGATCTTTGTAATATATTAATTCTGAGGAACTGAGAACGCTGTTTTGTCTGCGTCCTCGGGACAAATTAATAATTGATGGAAACCGGATGCCAGGTCTAGTGTGGAGAAGTACTTACTTTTACCTAACTGATCAATGTTTTGCAAAATTTGTGGAATCGGGTAGGTACCTCCTATAGTTATATCCTTGAGTTTACGATAGTCAATGATACGCGCCATTTCCTTTGACCTTGGGTATCCAATTTCTTAGGGACTATTCAGATTGCCGAACTCCAGGGTGAGAACCTACCAAGGTTCAATTATATTCTGTTGGAGCATTTTGTTTATTTGAGTTTCCACTTCCTTTGTGTTGGCATTCCGGAAATCTATAAGACTTGGGATGTATAGGGATATCAGTGGTTGTTCTAATTTTGTGATTTAGGACGGAAGTATAATAGAGGCGGTCTTCCGGTAGGTGAAAAACGTCAGAGTAGTCCGTGCACACATGTATTAAAGCGTCAGTGTATAACTTTACTTGCTCTGTCAGCGGAATTTTGAGTATTTGGACTTATTTCAAACGATGTCGGATGTAAAGGTTCTAGCTTTAGGTTTAAATTTCTATTCACATTAATAGGAAATTCTGAAGTATTAGCTACAGTGAGGTTAATTCTATCATTGTTTTTAACTTTCACTGTACAATTGGATACTAATAGGTGATCGGCAATGTGTTGGTCCAGGATTATATCTTCTTTGAGTTTTTGACAGAACATTCAATAACTGTTTCTGAGCGAGGAGGAAGGACATAAGATGGATTAATAAAATGTAACTGAATATTGATCTTACCTACTTTAAGAGTATCCTTGGTGTAATCAATCGTACAGCCGTGGTCTGTTAAAAAATCGGAAGCAATAATGCCGTCGTGTTATAAATTAATTTTTTTATGACATGGAATTTATACTTTATGTGTTTACTTTCTTTTGTTCTGTTCTAAGTTGGAGATGTCCCTTAGTTAATGTGGGCTCATCGCCTGGGACTATTCCTTTAATTTTAAATGATTCGCTTATGAGCTTTAGAGTTTTAGAAATGCAGGATGACTTAAGCAGACTTATAGTGAACCCTGAGTCTAGTGTGACTGTGAGAGAAAGTCGGATACACTAGTTTGTAACAGAATATGAGGTTGTAATCGCTTAGACGTATCTATATTGATTTCACAGATTTTAAGATTGGGTTTTTGATTTAGAAATTACGTTTCACGTGCAATGAGACCTCCCTTTTGGGGGTGATTACCCTACGGTATGGTCTTGATGTTATGCGAGATGAGACCTTCTTTTTGGGACTGGTTACCCTGTGGTGTGGTCCTTATGTTATACTAGATGAGACCTACCTTTCGGGGCTGGTTACCCTGTGGTGTGGTCCTAATATTATGCGAGATGAGATCCCCTTTTGGGGCTGTTTACCCTGTGGCATGGTCCTACTTGGGATAATGATGGTCTCGTCTTGTGCGAGAGGAACTTGCCCCGTGCGATACCTATACGGGACATCTAAGCATTTAAATTATCATTGCTGTCATCTATTGCAATGTGTGCTTCATATTGCTCCTTCTTCGAGAGTATCTGCTAAATAGTCCACCATAGCGGGATGTCTAGTCCGAGAATTAAATTGTGTGGGTTGTAATATCTTAAATCTATTATTATTATACTCTCGTTTTACACGTAATTTACAGTATCTACAGGATTGTGACATTTGCGAATTAGATGGCCTTGTGTTGTGTGTAGATGTGTTAGTGTTAAAGCCGGATTTTTGCTAGGTCGTGAGGGACCCGGTCTATTATAATTATTATTTCTGCTAGAATTATTGGGCTTGGTTTCGTTTGGTGCTTTCTTATATCAAGTCTGGTAAATACGTTCTTCCCATGTGGCCGGGTTAATAGCCTCATTTAGGTTCTTTGGTGACTTACATCTTACAATATTTGATATTCTAGGATATAGTCCCATGAGAAAATGATTGAGAGCTAAGTTATCTATCGCCGCCGTGCGGACAGGCAATTCCTTAGCTTTAGATGTGGATGTTCACACCTCTACTAACAGTTGTGATAACAATGTTTCAACTCGAAGAGCAAATTGGCTTACACTGTCTAATGCCCCTTGTTTACTCTCCTGTAATTCTGTGAGTAAGTGGGCATAGTGTTTGCGGTTACTGAATTGGTTCTTTAGAAAGTCTTTTAACTGGTCCCTATTCGTGAACTCTTTGTTTGAGCAGGCTATTTCCACTTTACCGCTCAGTTGGCTAATTATATATTTAAATAGAATAGGCTTCTGTATCTCACTGGCAAACTCATAGGCGTTATTACAGTTAACTAAAAATGAATTAAGGGTGTCCCTACTTCCATCGAAGGGTTCAACAAATTTCAACAATGTGTTAACGTCCATTTCGAATATTAAGGGCGACGACTTTGTCCCACGAGTAGGTGCAGGTACAGGAACTGGAGTCGGTGGTTTAGAGCTATCCGACATTTGAATATCTAATTGCAATTTTTCTGATTTCGCCATCGATATAGAATAAAATATTAAAATTAAAACAATGTGTTGTACAACCCTGATTTATAACATTGACTAAGGACTCACAGTACGCAAATAAGCACGGTGATGTCTTCTCGCATGCCCGTTTCGGGTTTATCAAAACACGATGTTAAGGGTGCAGCCAACTTTTTATGCTGGATGCAGTAGCTGACTGCGAGTAGCTGGTTGTAGAGTACTAATCTGCTTTGAGTGGCAGACTGGTTGGTTGATGGATCCCCTGGCAAGAGCCAAGCTGTCGGTAGCAGGATGATGTAGATGCACTGGATAATATCTACGTTGATAGTGTTATTTACGTTGTAAGCTCAATGTTTTGAATTTTCACAATCACTGAGTCTTCACTACAACTTTTCTTTTTTTTAAGTTCGCGGATTTCCACAGTTTTGGTAAAATGTGCGTGGTCTATAGCAGTTTTTCCGCGGCACTGGGGATTTTCCGATCCCACCGCTGACACCAAATGTTAGATGGCTCTAATGGAAAGTATTTTTTAAAAATAAATTTTATTACTGCTAGAATAAATAGTAAGATATTATAATTAACTTATGACAAATGGATATAGAAATTGTACGCGACCGTCAAACAACAATATAACTCGTCAAACAAGCGACAATATAAAAAGTTATAAATTCTTACTAGTTAAAACCAAAATGTTGTGTTCATTGCTATTTAGGGATCCAAAATAAACAATAAATCTTAGAAGATCGTTGCATTCTGTATCGTACGGTTCTATGTTATGTTAGCTTATTTATATTTTTAGATTAATTATATACTAATGAATTGTTTATAATTTCATATTTTAGGTTAATAAAGTTAATAAAATTTATGATAGTTGTTAAATCTATTCTTTGATTTGTTTTAAAGGTGTAATTAAGTTTAATTGTGTGGTAATAATTGGTTGGCTGATTGTCGGATACAAAATAGTAGTAACTATAGTTTGTTAACTGAATGACCGACAGGCGGCGGAAAAAAATTAGTCGATGACATTGACATTAGGACATTAGGCTTGAGAGCATTCAGTATGGAATCGTTGAAGAACCTATAACTATCGAATTTATGATACAAAGTTTTAAAATCTCAAGTGTATTTGGTGTTTAATTAGGGATCAGAAATAGGGATCGTATAAAATCAATATGATTTTTGCTACGCCACATATATTATACTACGCTATTTATAGGGGGCAAGTCGTACATGTTTATCTTGCCAGGGTACTCCCTGGAGATGAATATTCGTAAAATAACATATCAACCATCAAAAAGAAACAAAAGAGATTACATTATAATTTAATTTTAATTATTATTATGTACATAAAGAATAAATAAATAATTAAATAAAAAGCAAACAAAATCTTAATATTGTAAGTATTGTAGAAATTGCTCTGACATTCACATTAATGAACTTAAATACCTGTTCCATAAGATTTTTATCGTAAGTAATTTAAATCTACCCACAAATCCAAATATATTTTTATACTAATTGGCTTTTTGCTGCAAGATTATTTAGATTTAAATTATACATTTTGATACGATGTTATATTTTGACTCGATGCGATTTATCGAACCCCATCGTATGGCAATAGTATCGATTGAAATATCAATAAATTGTGTAGTGCTATGTCGATGTACCTAATCGGAATGTTGTTTCGGCAAGTCGTATTGTTAAGTCATGTCAAATGTGATTCTTAGCTCGATGTTCAAAATTTTAGATATGGACGCGAATCAGAAGGGCCCAGGTCACAGGGTCCTGATGTTAATGATGAATCGGAAGCGCCCAGGTTACTGGGTCCAGATAATAGTGACGAGCCACGAGTGTCCAGATCACAGGGTGGTGGTATTACTGATAATAATGACGAGCCACGAGTACCCAGGTCACAGGGGCGTGGTATTACAGATGATAATGACGAACCACGAGTACCCAGGTCACAGGGCCGTGGTATTGATTACAACCCAGGAGTAACCAGGCCATAGGGCCGGGATCGTGATCAAAGTATGATCTAGACAACTACGGCAGTCCGATTTCAACTAGGTGTAGCCGCAGACTTCGTTGCACTTTATCTGTAGATGTGTGTAATTAATGTCACAGTACTGGTAAATACTCTAATTTTGATCATTCTAATAATACAATTATTTTAGATGAATTTCTAGTTATCTTGAAATAATTTAAAAATTGCTATAAACCTAAATTAACTTTTGATAGAAATGTTATACCTGAATTTGATCCTTTGTGTAAGGACCAACTATCTTGATTTGGCTTATCAAAGTAGAAGAATGTTCCACTATTTATCAGTGGGGCGATAGAGTAGGATTCTTTATACACTCCCAAATCTAAATGGCGTTGCTAAAACCTGGTACAATCACTTTTACTTTCTTGAAACGAATGGAAAAAGAAATTAACAGAATTGTGTTCCTGTCGCGAAGATTATGCAGAGCTTCTGACAGAAATATTGTGGGCTCGATATGGCAAATCTTTGGAACATTATATAGGTGCAAAGTATACAATAAACAAGCGGTAGATTGTATTTTATATGGCGTGAAGGATAGATCTGTGTGAGTAGATACTCAAGCAGCCCAATTTTCGGAACCTGAACAAGTACTTAGATCTTTTAGAACCGTAAAATTTGTACGAAGTTGGGACCATCTAGATTTTGCACAGCATCGGAATGATCGTAGAAACCTTTCTACAAGGGCAATTATCGTAAGAGTGAATACTGTGACTACCTTGAGATGCTACAATTGTAACAATATAGGTCACCAAAGCTCTAAATGTGATAAACCTACTGCTAAGTGTACATATTGCAATAATATGGGACATCTAGAAAATCGTTGCTTTAAGAAGTTGAATAGAGTAAAAGAGAAGGAAGGTCAACAAGTCAAAGGATGACGAGAGAAATAAGTAGCTGAGTTGTATATGAATCATTTTAAAATAAGTCAAAGGCCCACGAGAGAAACAAGTAGCTGAGTTGTATATGAATCATTTTAAAATAAATATATCATAGACATCAAAGTTAATTTCGGTAGTCAGTGTTCGCTTATAAAGTTATGCACTGTTACAAGATTTGAATCTTGTCATTGGAAGGCCCGATAATCTGCCAGTATTTAGAGGTATAGGGGGTAATTTAGTACCACCAAACGGCGTTGTAACTAGTAGAGTAAAAGTCCAAGGTATTTGTGAAACAATTAATTCATATGTAGTAGAGGATTTCGTAATTCAGCAACCAATATTACTAGGGCAATCTTTTACTGAAAACCGGAGATCGTACCGGACCGGATACGTAACCGGAACTGTAATCCCGAAAGAAATTCTTTTCGACAGGATTGTCAGTGAAAAGTTGCATTTTAGGGAATTGCGCTTGTCTCTGCGAGGCCCGGAAGCTAAGGAATATTATCTGCTTCCCCGGATAGTACGACGTTAATCACGGTTGTACTATGATGTTTGTCTTGAACATGCCCGGAAAAATAGTAAATATCCCAAAAGGTTTCCTAGCTACATGTGCCGTTGTTATACATCCTAAAAATTCCACGCTTGATTGTTGTAGTGTCAAGTTAGTGATGAACAGATCGATGAGAGTGTTAAATGTGGGAATGATATAGACAACGTAGCGCGCATAAAGCTTCAAGAACTTTTATCTAGGTATAGAGACTTTTTCTCACAAGGTTATAGAGATGCATATAGAGCTTGAAGATTTTCAACCTGGGGTGTACCTGATACCTATTCTAGAAGAGTCCCGTAATAAAACAGCCTTTGTAACCCCTGACGGATAGTTCGAATACAATCGGATGCCATTCGGATTAATGCACCTTCGGTCTTTCAAAGAACAATAAATTAGATTTTGTTTGAAGCGTAAAATTAAATACGCTACCGTATACATGAACGATATTTTAATTCCAGGGAGAAATGTCAGTGAGGGATTATAAAGGCTGGAGGAGGTTTTACAGTTGCTTAAAACAGTGGGTCTTACATTGAAATTTCAAAATTCCAAAGCCAAATCGACTTTGCAGAAGAAAAGTCAAGAACGGAGGGAGTGCAGAAGGTATTCGTTCAGGAAGTAGAAAAACTGATGCTGTCTCCAAATTTTCCGTGCCAAGGGTTAAATCCGAAATTAGGCAATTTCTGGGATTGTCTGAGTTCGTTAGACGATTTATCAAGGGTTATGCTCTTATAACGTCTTCTTTAATGAATTTGTTACGAAAGGACTCTGTATGGGCATGGAAAGAAGTACAACAACATACTTTTGATAATATAAAGTCTCCTTTAACCCAGAGACCATTCTAGGCACAATATGATCCCAACTCTGAAAATAAACTACACACAGATGCTTGTAAAGAGGGTGTTGCAGAATTATTTCTTCAATCCAATGTCAGTGGAATATTCCAGCCTGTATCCTATTTTACTCGCAAGGCTACAACTGACGAACGGAAGCTTCACTCATACGAGTTAGAGACCCTCGCAGTTGTAGCATGACTGAACCATTTCAGAGTGTATT
This sequence comes from Eumaeus atala, assembly GCA_017140195.1. Classification (NCBI taxonomy): domain Eukaryota; kingdom Metazoa; phylum Arthropoda; class Insecta; order Lepidoptera; family Lycaenidae; genus Eumaeus; species Eumaeus atala. The sequence goes on from JAFELO010000698.1 coordinate 317,346, forward strand.
TAGTAGGATATCGTTAAATATATTTACAGAACGTAATGCGCTCCACTATACATTGACCAAACGTGACGTGATTCCAAGAGTTGCTCGGCGGTGGGTGTAAGTACAGGAATTTGACTGCTCTATTGACTACCGTCCGGTTCACGTATGTTGCATGCGGATGCGCTTAGTTGTAACCCAGCTGCCGATAGTATATAAGAATCTCATATTCTAGACATAGAACAAGATTGGATTGTTATCGTTCAAATGTGCAGACGATGAAGTAAAAACGATAAAGAAAATTCTCAATGATCCGACAAGTGAGGTTACTGATACTTATTAAGTTTATAAATCAAAAAGTGACCGTATTTATCGCATCATTGGTGACGAACTGAAATGGTTAGTGCCTAAAAGTGTTCGTTGGCAGATAGTTCAGAAGAACTACGATGATGTCGGTCATTGTGGATTCGATAAAATATTGCAAGAAATCCCAAAACATTACTGGTTTGCGAAAATGCGGCGGACTGTAAAAAAAAATATCACATCCTGCTTAGAATGTGCTCACCATAAAATAGCCTGGGAAAAACCCGAAGTGGAATTTCATCCCATAAAGAAAAATAGTATTCCTTTGCCACACAATTCACGCTGATCGAGGCCCTTTTGTAAGAAGCAAGAAGGGTAATTGATATCGTCTTGTCATCGTTGACGGTTTTACAAAGTACGTAAATATGATCCCTGACAAGAATACTAAATCCATTACAACTGTTGAAGTTCTGTTGTAGTTTCCACCTGATTAATAACGGACAAATATAGTAGTTTCACGAGTAAGACTTTCAAAAATTTTCTTAATTCATACGACATTAAACATATTTGAAAACGCAGTATCTACACCACGGGCTAATGGTCAGATCGAACGATTTAATAGAACAGTCCTTAACACTCTATCTACTTCATCTCACGGAGACAATGATAATAACTGGCACAAATATGTCGAACAAGTTCAAATTGGTCTTAACACTGCAACACATAAAAGTACACAAATATCTCTGTCCGAGTTGCTTTTTTGGTTTCAATGTCGCTAGCTATTCGCGGGGTATATTGAATTATGTTATAAACGATACTCTTAATGTTATTAGTTCCGATAACCTAAATGATGTTTGAGCTCAAGCAAAGGAGAAAATAATAAATAAACAACTAAAAGATGCTAAATGATTTAATAAAACCGTAAACCAGCCACTGTGTGTGAAGCTGGTGACCTGGTACGTGTAGAGAGACAAGTACCGCATGAGGGAAAATCACAAAAACATTGAAATAAATAACAGGGACCTTGTCGCGTGGTAAAAATTTTACCCAATGACCAATTTATCATAGAAGGCACTCCTTTAACTCTTAAAAGTGTGCGAGCTTACGAAAATATTGTAGCTTCCGTTAAAATTCAGCCATGGTTAATTTTTGATAGAAACTTCAATAGTGAGAATGATGATGATGAAATGCTCACAGTGATAAAGAGGACAAAGTAAAATAATAATGATTAAAATGTGTACTTCGGGTAGAACATATTCACATTATTCTTAATAATTTATTAAAACGTCAGGATGTTTTAAAAATATTATTATGTTATCATTTTACTTTTACCTTTAATGTAATCTTATGTTAGTAAATTATTCGGTTGATTTACTTGAATCATTTCGTATTTACTATTGTCTTGTATAAATGATGTATTACTTATATAGATAACGATTAAATTGTATAATTGTGTAATTAACGTAGAGAAAAAAACACTAATTAAATAAAATTACTACTAATTTAATAAAATGTTAAATACGATATTACCTTTATTACCTAGAATATTATTTTATGTAAATACACTACTATTAAAATTACTAAATTATCTGTAAACCTACACTGTTTTTCTGTACAACAGTTTCATGTAGTATATATATGGCGTAAGTAGCGATGGTAAGTTGTTGCCCTATGCGACCTGTATAATCCACATGCCACGGCCAAACTCCTGGCTTTGTTGATACAAAATTAACTGTCTGTTCTGTGTGAGTTACCTTTCTTCGTCCACAAGTGGTCATACATCGCTTGGGGCTTGTTGCTTGGTTTTTAATACCGACAAAGTATGCGTTAAAGTAACCCCGTAGTTAATAAAGCATTAGTAAATATAAATGTAAATATAAGAGGCTTACGTGCAACAGGCGACAGCTAAAGGCTGATAATTCACTCATTAATTCAAATATAAAAGCGGAATAGTGTCTCTTGGAAAAATAGGAAAGAAATATGCAAAAATATGTTTGTAGTATGCAAGCCCCCTTAAGAATTTATTTTATTTATTTTGACGTGAATAAGTACTCTGCAAATATTTTATCCACTACCGTTATAATTATCGAGAAAAAAAATCACGATCCTTTTATTAAACCCTTAAATAATGATTTTGTTCAGTTTTTTAGTGTTTGTTGTTATAGCGGCATCAGATTTACATCATCTGTAAAAATTATGTAACTATCACGATTCGTGAGATGCAGCCTGGTGTGAGACGGACAGCGTAGTCCTAGTAATAGGGTTCCGCTTTTTACCATTTAGGTACGGAACTCTAAAAAGTTTCTAACGATATTTTAATTCTAGGGAGATTACAGGGGATGTTTTGTATTTGGATGCTGACATTATCCTTTTTTTTTTGTTGACGCGGGGAAATACATTTACGCGCCTTCTCCGGCCCTGGGTGGGTTTCAGCGGTGGGTGGGACTCGTGGCACATGATGGTGCCGAATACCCACAAAACCTCCGCGAGTGCCATCAGTGCCGCCCTTGGTGAGGTGCCCCGGCACAACAATCATCAGGACACCTCGACGGCTAGTCAGCCCCCTAAGAGACCAGCTCCACCTCCACCACGACAGATGGGGTTGCCCAGCACTACAGGACAACCCGACCGTCTTTGGAACAGTGCAATGTGGTGAGGTTCCTATCCTCGCCCCTTGCCCCGTGCGCAAAAGCGTCACCTCCTGTTGCTCTTAGGTCCCCTCCTCTTATAAGAGGGGTAACCGGGAGCCATTCCTCCTCCTGATATTTAAGTCCCCCTTCTTATAAGAGCCTGGGTTCACCCCTATCTACGCAGAGCCACCCGCCACGACAAGGCTTGAACCATGGCGGGGTGCTGACAATATCCTTCGTTAATTAATATCCAATCTCTTGAGCTACGGTCTAAGGAAAAAATTTACACCTTTTACGTTCATTTTCAACCCATGTGTAGACTTGTCCAAATACATCACGAAGCCATTGTCTTTTTCTCTTGGGACAATTATTGCATTTGAATTATTAGTCTGTAAATTGATAAGTAAATAATCACTCCACTCCAGCCATAATAATTATGAAACTGTGCCCTTCCTTTGGTGTATTTTTTCAACTCTCTGAATGCTTCAAGTGGGAGATGGCAAAACTGCGTCAAACCTGATGGTGATTATGTAGAAAAACAAAAATGTAACTGATTTAGTATGTGTTTATCTTCTTGGTTGAGCCGAATACTTTCCCATCCACCCTCTTATATATTAAATGGTTTTTTCTTTCTTTGTAATATTTTACGTTCTTGGGTCATTGGCCTTTTTAATTGTTTTTTAAATAAAATAATGTAGTAATAATGGAAATGATCATAACATTTTTTTGGCACATGAGGGCGGAAAACGATTCGTTTGTAGTCTTTTGTTGACGCCCATAAACCTTTGTCTCCATTTTATGCCAATATTTTATCTTCTTTTGTTCTTTCCCTTTCCACCCGGGGTAGTGATTTTTGACGAATTTCCGCTTTTCAACTTTATTATCATAATAACGTAGGTAAAAGGAAACGCTCAGATTAATTTAAGATTTTTATTATACCTAGAAGTATTATTTCCAAGACCTAGACTTAAAAGTACCGTCAGGAACTTTGTGTTATTACAATGTTAGGAACTATGATAGAAACTACAAAAATAATGAGATCCAATATTTACTTAGTTATAATTAAATAAATAGGTTTTTAATTACAAATTGACCTCGTGGTATTCAGCAAAACAATTTTTCTTTTCATTTACACACGAAAACACGTTGCAATGAGAACATTTACTATGAGGTTTCGACTGAATCTTTTTCAAACTACAAACCTCACACCTTCCCCTATTTTCTACGAAAGTAGGCCAATGGATGCCTCTATTACCCAAGCGAACGTCTTTTATAGTAGAGTACTCAGATTTGCGTCTTTTGGAAGGGCCAGCTTTCGCAGTATTATCAGTAGAAGTCTTTCTTTTCTGACTAACATCTTTCATTGTCATCAAGCCTTGAGTAACAAAGCGTCGAAAATCTTTTACAGTGGTTTGTTTCATTATGAGTCCATGAATGACATATGAATTGACAAATGCGATGTCCAGAAGACCCCAAAATAACCTGTGCCACCATTTCGGAGATTTGCGATCTATACAGTAAAGGGCTCTCAAACGATCAGCTGTATCTACGCCGCCCATATAGCTATTATAATCTTTGACAGCCACAGGACATGTAATGGCAGACTTGGATCCATTTTTTTCTTTGCGTAACACAGTTGCCGATTCATTACCATTAAAATTTAATACTAAATGAACCACTTTGTTATCCTTCCATTTCCAATATCCAATTAAATTTGAAAATCGATTATCATTGTCGCCCCTTTTCATTTGAGAATCAGCGATCATATTTCCGGCTAGTCCTAGTCCTTTTCTATTACTTCGGATAGTTCCACAGGCGTAGGTGTTCTCAGTTTTCAGTTTCTCAAGCAAAGCAACAGACGAGAAAAAATTATCAAAGTAAACTATCTTCCCTTTACCCCAATTTTGTTCCGTCAGCTCCAAAACCACTTTCTCTCCCAAGCCATAGCCGGTAAATTTAGAGTTCAGTTCTTCGTCCTTTCCTTGGTAAATTTGAAACTTCTTTAAATAGCCTCTCTGGTCAGCTAGACACCACAACTTGTATCCACTTTTTATGGGCTTCATAGGAAGATATTGTTTCAAGCCAGACCTACCTTTAAATTTAATCATAGATTCATCTACACTCAGTTCGCGAGTACAATTATAAACCTCTTGAAATTTTTTATTGAGTGCATCAATCATCAATCTAATTTTATACAACTTATCTTTGCAGTCTCTAGGCTTTTGGGAGTTAACATTGCAATGCAGATGAGATAAAATAATAGCAAATCTGTCTCTGGGCATTGTTTTGTAGAGAAGTGCATTGTTGAGATCAGATGCCGAAGAGTAATGGTCTCTCCACGCCGGACGAGTATTGTAACCCATAAAAAGGTTCATACCTATAAATGTTAGAAGTTCCTCCTTTTTTTGGTTCAATACTTTGCCTCTCTGAGTAGCATAAAGGTTGCTTTGGTACACAATATTATCAATAATATCTTCAATCAATACTAAAAATATATCAGTCGGGGTGTTACAGTGAGCAAATTAGTCTTCTATTACTCCAGTATCTAGAACGTATTCCGGTAAAATTGTATCTAGATCCTTCTTTTTCCATTTACGGTTTGGTTCAGGTAATCGCTGATTAGTTCTGTGTGAGGACGTATTTGCAGACGGTAGATCAGTCTGAACACCAGATCCAGGTATTGGTGATGGTGGTACCTGATTTACAGGGCACTCCAGTTCAACTTGTTTTGAAGGCGATGATGGCGGATCTTCGGCTAAAGTATTTTCTAGAGCTCTTTCAAAAATCTCATCTCATCCTATTGGTGAGGGTAGTTGAATATTTTCCACTTCATCATCGGACACACCTGCATCAGACTCTTCGTTACAGTCCGGAATCTCTTCTAATAGCAGGGCTTCAATTAGAGCAGTATTCTTAGTAATATCAGGAAAAATAATAAAAAGAAAAAACAATAATGTTTGATAAACCAAAATACCTACTTCATCGAGTATGTGTATTATCAAAGTTCATGATTTTTTAGACTAAAATCACCTGACGGTACTTTTAAGTCCTCATCAGTTTTTATCAAATATTCTTATAAAATAAAGTGATAATATGTTATACCAGCTTTTATAAATGTACTCCGTGATATAAATAACGTAATTAGTAAAAAAAATAGTACTTACCTATGATATTCTATTTATAAACATTTTACAATTACACCGCACAGTAAAGTGAAAAAATGTCCGACCAGTTGTAACTCGCTGTTCAAATTTCTCGACAATGTTGCGCGGTAATACAAATAACGCGCTGTGATTGGCTTACGGAAACGGTACTCTAAATGAACGTCAGTTGTTGTTAACATAAAGTTATTTCGTACTTAAGTTATTAGACGAAAAATGTGGAGGTACTTCTAAGTACCGTAAGGAGGGAAAGGGTTTGGAGCAATGACACACAACTTGTTCTCTGGTTGGTTGTGTGGAAACATTTTGAATCTGATATGAACGGTCTCGGTTGGTTTAAAACAACGAACTACGTATTGCACACACTTACAAGAGGATACGCCCACAATCCGGTAAGTAATTTGTGGGGAAAGAGGGGGGCCGACCCTCTTTCATCTTCCTAAACAAGAAGAAACAACGCTAGTCCGATGAACTGTAGTGGCGAAGGCAATAGCGTCGCCAACACTAGTAGGTCCCTCCAAAAAAAAGCTATTTCAATAAAACAGTGTATTTTTTACTTTCAACTACATTAACATTTATGTCATATCAAATATGAGAAAGTACACATTCTGTTGGTTCGGGCATGTAGAAAGAATGGCAGATGAAAAATTAACAACGCATATACAGAACGTGAATGTGGAAGGATGTAGGCACCGGGGAAGTGGAGGAAATACAGCTAACGATTGTGATATGTTGCACTCGGTTCTCTCTGCTTATCCCATTAGGAACTGGCGCGAAGAAGTATTATGAATTATCATTCTTCAAATCATTTTTGATCTTATTCTCTATCCACGTCTTATATTTAGCCACGTCTGTGAAGACTACATTGTGTTCGGGATCGCAAATAGGCGCGTCGCTTCTTGATTTGGTTAACGACACGATGCCACGCACGTACCACGAACCTGGCGCATTGCGCGAGACGTCCCTTGCCTTGTCTGGCACAAATACTAGGAAGCCTCCTCCGCTGTCACCATTGCAGGGCGATGTACCTATAAATAAATACAACGTGTTGGAAATATACGCAACTAACAGTGCGTACACGCACACATGGCGAAATTAATAAATTTTAATTTCGGCACCATAAAAGTTTCACGTCACCATGACAAAAAAATCAAATTGTGACAGAACGTCAACTGTCGGGAAAGTAGTCAATAATTACTGCCGCTATTCGGGGTTTATTTTCATTTTTTTCACGCCTCTAGTAACATTATTGAATATAACATTCTAACGATAAAATCATATTTCTAATCGGTCCGGTAGTTTCGGAGGCTATTAAAAGCAAACAAGCAAGCAAACAAATATTACTTAAAAAAAACTTTGTATACGTTTCGTGACGTTTAAAGTTTTAAAGGGCCTCGTCAAATTGAATGGTTTATTGTGCGTAGAGCCGATCCGACGATGGGTTGGAGGGAAGCCGTGGGGAATCTATAATTAATCTCTTATTCGTATTGTCACGAGCTCTTTTTTATGTTTTAACATGAATTCCTAAGCCTAGATTTTTTAAAAGTAAAAACTTGTATATGAAAATACTCTTCCTTGTCCTCGGACGTGAACTTGTGCTGTGTAAGCAAAGATAAGGACATTATAGCTGCATCCTATTGCTACGTGTGCTCGTCGGGCGGCGAGGTCTAAGTTTTTAATCGAAAGGGGTCCTGACCCCCCTCCCCCGCTATCCTGTAGATAAAAAATACTCGTTTATAATTCATTTATATGATTTATTTTGTTAAGCAGTTAATTTACATTAGGAACTTTTCAATCGCTTTAGTTCGACCTGCCATGTAAGGGGACTGCAATATATTGCAGTCCCCTTTTGCAGTTTCTTGCCTACTTTTAATTTAAGTAAAATTTTTCATTTTTATTATTTGCCAGACATAAATAAATACAAATTTTATTTTAGTAAACCTTATATATTTTTATGATGTATATAGCCTTTAATTGAAAATTAAAAACCTTATATATAAAATTCAAGTATCAACTTTACCGATTTTAACCAAATTTTATATGCATGTTCAGTAGGTCTGTGAATCGGCTACTATTGAATTTGTATACACCTAAGCCATAGTGAGCGATATGATATTATTTTCATAAATAACATTTACAACTAAATGTGAATTCAATAATTAAATATATACGTGTTAAATTTTATATTTATGAAATTTATTCAATGTTGGTCAAATCATGCTTGCGGTTAACGTTATAGTCATAGCAATTTGTGCGCTCTCTGATGATACAAGGTTAAGGTGTAGAAGTGTTATCTGCCCCAAGTAGTCCTAATAGTTGATCGAGTACTTTAGGAGGAGGTAGTGCCATGCTGTATATGAGAAGGTTGTGCCAGGCACGGTGCATGACACTACATCCTCCTGTGTTTCGTGTGGTTTGTGAGTAACCGGTGGCCCATTGAGGGATAGGGAGGAGGGCAACGCATTGGCATCGTAATTATGTGCATGGTCATGGGCGTCCGTGGTCGTAGAAAGGCTCAGATTTTCCGTTTGTCCCCCTATTCAGTAAAAAAGAAAGATCGTACTACTAGAAGCAGATAACACTCCTTCGTGAGCCTGGATGGTCACACGGTGATCATGTCGTGGATGTTCCACAGCTACAATATCGTAATATGTGTTCCTTCTCCATTGTTTTGTACGAGTACCAAGATACACAGTCGGCGTCTCGAAACCGTCCGTATAAGCGATGTGCACATATCAAATCGTGCATCGGGCCGGCACTACCGGGATGGTGCTTTCTTACTCACACAAAAACGATGTCAAATATGATACAATACATTTTGTGCTGTCGCGTTTCATACGCTTTACAGGTTTCCAGTGATCCATTGAAGAGATGAGATTAAGATCGACAACTCAAGCGCATTACTTCTAGCCGTGTTTGTGTCTATGTTCACTGAAAGGCTTTAACTGTTGTGTACTTCTTTCAATAGTATTCCATATTTCTATTTTATTTGCTCAAAAGTGTCTGTTGTTTTGACATTTTTGACGCAACCTTTTTCATTTGAATGCTTGCAAATGCATACCTGCCATTTCACTTTATTAGATTGATATCGAGTGAAAAAGTGTGATAGCTCAGTTCCAAATGAATGCACTTTTGAAAAAATGTGTTTTAGAATATGCTTTGTTTCGTCACATTTTTTTATGTTATAAATTTATTCATTATCAGAAGCTGAATACTTTGTAAAGTTAAATACTGTATATAGTTAAATTATTTTAACTTTTTACGAGCTATATATTAAACTGATGAAAAGTGCAATAAATTAAAACAAAAATAGGACTTTATATAAATGTGATTATTTATGACTACTTACTCGTATTTCGGTACGGTTACACTTGTCGGAGAAAACTCTTGATTTCTTAAGGTAAGGTAAGGGTTCTTAAAGTTATGAAATATAAAAATTAACAACCACTTTACTTAATTAGGTTGTATAAAGTAAGTGACAAAAAATATACCTGCATTCATGGGAAAATAATGTCAACGGGTACATCAAATGCTGTAGGCATGCGAGAGATCACAGAATGTTACTAAAGTCAAGAGGAAAATTTTGAAATATTTTCATCCGCCTGTGTCAGAAAGAGGGATGTTTCGCAGAACGTATGTATGTGTTGCATACATGTGTGTATGAATTAATGTGGATTAACTTGCTGTAATCTTATGCTGTTTGTTATAGTAGAGGGAGACAAAATAGCAGTTGGAGCCTTTCCTCCTTGCCTCCAGTGGGATACCACATGAAACAGGACAGGATTGCTATTACTTTACGGCAATGTCATGTGAACGAGAGGTCGTGCAGTCCATTTCACGTGCAACACCTTTAATTCTAACAAATTTGTAATACAGAGCTAACACATGGATCGAATATACGCCTTCTAATTCTCCTACTATAATTGCCACCTTATCCTCTAACATTTTAATTCCGAATCATATGAGAAGCGTTAGACTAGACTATTCTTCTCCACCATGGTCAGGTATTGTCGTGGCGGCGGGACTCAGCAGCCTGGAGTGAATCGTGACACCTTGGCCGAAGCCAATTGGATCGAGGAGGGGCTGCTTTTTGTACCCCTCATATAAGAAGAGAGGAGTAAAGAGCAGGAGGAGGAGTCCCTCTTTGTACCCTTCCTATAAGAAGAGGGTATCATAGAGCAAAAGGAGGCAGCGCTTTTGCGCAAGGGCCATGGGGGCGAGGATGGGAACCTCACCCATTACACTCGAATTTCGATGGTCCAAAGTCGGTAGGGTTGTCCTGTGCGGCGGGACAACCCTACCTGTGGAGGTGGCGTCGGTCCCTTAGAGGGCGGGCTAGCCGCCGAAGTGCTCTGATGATTTATTGTTCCGGGACAGCTCACCAAAGGCGGGACGGATAACACTCGCGGTGGTTTTAGTGGGTATTCGGCACTGTAATGTGCCGCGAGCCCCACACACCACTGGACCCTCGGCTACGAGAAAAGCGGTTCTTTCTTGTAAATATGGCGGAATGTAAAATGTCCACGATATTTTTGATTAAAAAAAAATAAACTACACACCATTTGATAAGCCAGCGCAAAATTTGTGCTCCGTTAGGACCTTTGAGTAGAAGACGGGGTTCATTCTTATGCAAGTAGCGTCTGGTAATATAGGCATACTGGCCTGTTGGAGTTGGGATGATAATGAATCGGTTTGGTCGAATCCCCATCCGACGACCTGAAAAATGTTATTTAGCTCGTCTTTACTTGATATTCTATAAAGGAAAATATAATTTTTGATTATTATTGTGTAAAACCGACCGTTCCTTCAATAACACTTGATGGCAGAAATTCTGCAGCGCTGCTTTGCCATACACAAGCTGGTTGTATGTAGTCATCGAATACAGCCATTGTCGCCAGCTTCAGTAGTGAAATGTCATGTTCCAAAGTTTTGATGTCGAATGCATCGTGTACTATAACTTCATGCACCTGAAATTCAAAAATACATTATTGGCAGTCCATCCCGGCTCTGTAAGGGTTTATTTATTGTACAAAATTTTTAATGCTTTATTGATAAAAATAACTTTTTTTTAAATTTGTAACGTCGGCCTCATACCCATCCCGTTTATGACAGAACAACATCTGTCGGGACAGCTAGTTGTCAATAATGTCGGTAGCTATAAAGGATTTAATTTCTTTTTTTTACACCTTTGCTTGGTTACACTATCAAAATTTAAATATTGATCTATAACCCACGTTTTAGAAAATGTTATCATCCTATGTTCATCAGAGATAATGTAACTTTTGAAAGGTATAATATTTCTTCAAATGGATTCAGTAGTCTCGGAGCCTATGCAATGCAAAAGAAAAGAACAAATAAACAAACAAACAATAAAATTTTTCTACTTTATGATGCTAGTATAGAAGAGCATTTTTATGATTCCAAATTTTCAATATGATTTTGTAGAAGAATGGAGTTACTATTCTGTATATACCTCTGTGATACATTTTTTTTGACATCATGTTGTCTGATTTAATTTATCTATAAATGAATATTCTCTGGCTTTTCCGTTACTCAGGGACTTAATGACGAATAGACAGACAGCGCAAATCCGAAATAAACTACTGTATATAGAAAGTTGAAATTTGGTATAGAGGTTTCCTTTCACGATGTGAGTTAGCACTTTGTGCTTTTTAGGATTTTGAGAAATTCAACCCTAAAGCGGGTGAAGAAGGTGGGTGGAGATATTAGTATAGAATTTTACCATTACACCATGCCACTCGACGCGGTTAAACGCATTCACGCGTCCTCACCGGTCCTAGGAGGGGTCGAGAGGTGCGTGTGACTCGCGACACATCAAAGTGCCGAATAATCACAAAAATCACCACGAGTACAATCAGTGCTGTCTTTGATGAGGTGCCCCGGCACAACAAATGATCAGAGCACCTCGACAGCCAGTCGGTCCCCTAAGGGACCGACGCCTCCTCCACATAAGTGTTGCCCCGCACCAGTAGTGAACCCCTCCAAATTTGGGACACTGCAATGGGGTGAGGATCCCATCCTTGCCCCCCTGCCCCGTGCGTGGAAGCGCCCGCTCCTGTTGCTCTTTAGCCCCCTCTTCGTATAAGAGGGATGCAAAGAGCACCTCGGTTCAATTGGCTTCGCCTGTTCATCCCAGGCTACTGGGCACCACCACGATAAGGCTTGAACCATGGAGGGGATTCTTTTAAGCGTCTGTCAGTACTTTCTTGAGTGACGTGTAAAGTACACGTCACTCAAGAAATAAACGCCTGAATAGTAACAACAATGCTTGATTCGGGGCTACTGACATCAGTGGATTCAGTTTTAGTATTGAAAACAAAACTCGTATTGTTGTAAAGTTTATCCGTTATATACTGCACAGAGAGCCCCCGTTACTGTCTATTCCTTTTCATAATATAAAATATGTGTACATAGTACAAAAAGGTACCTTCTTACAATAGTACAAAAAAGGCTTCTATTCGAAACAATATTGCCACATCACCAATAACTGAATCAATCAATCTATAAATTATTAATCGAAACATACGAGTACTTAGGGGTAATATAATTTACAACTAGCTGCGTTATTTACAACACTTACCGTTCGTTCCTGAGATGCGACGTCTCCTCCGATTAAATTGTACTTTGCGAGGACTACGCTTAGGATTTCGGGTAAAACTGGCACACCGCGAATGGTGGTGCAATGAGCGGCTGAAACATTAATACTAGCGATCAGTCTCGGCTTCACTCGTGAATAATGAGGGATATTAAATGACACACTACAACCTTCCTCGGGAATCACTCTTTCCATTTGGTGAAAACCACATGAAAATCCATTCAGTATATTTTGAGAAAATCGATTATGTACAGACAGACAGTTTTTTGGGGACTTTGTTTTACAATAGGTATAGATATAATGCAAATGCCACGTTTAGGAGAACGAAGTGTTGGTCGACCGTTCACCAGGTAGGAACACGATCTCTGTGCAGAAGCCGTTTCGGGAAGGATGCGAGAGTAGTCCAGCAGTGGACCAATAAGAGCTGATAATGATGCTGATGAAATTGCAAATATTATAGCCGTTAAAATACATAATATAATGCCTTTAACCAGCAGTGGGAAGCACCAGCCCATTGTTAATAATAATACTTATATATTATTCACCTGTGAGTACAAAGCTTTTAGATATCAAAGTGCCTCCGCATATATATTTAACTGTCGCCTTGTCAAGTCTGTAGAGCGCCACATGCCATGGCCAATCTCCTGGTTTCGTCGACGCAGCATTCACAATGAGCTCTGTATGCGACACTTTCCTCCTGCCACATGATGTGTCTTTCTTTTTTTTATGACTCACTGCTTGGTCTTTGTCGCCTTGAATGTATTCATCAAGAAACCCCTAAAACATATCTTCATTAGCCTTCTTGAATAAGAAAAGATAAGAAATGCATTTGTACGAATATCATAAACAAAAGCAGCTAAGCATCACCGCAGCAGGCAGCAGTCGGTCCGGGTTGCCCCACCATGGTTCAAGCCTTGCCGTGGCGGTGGGGCTTTGTAGCTTGGGGTGGACTTGGGCGAAGCCAATTGAACCGAGGGGGATGTTTTTCGCACCCCTCGTATGAGAAGAGTGGGCTAAAGTGCAAGAGAGGGAAACCCTCTTATAAGGAGATGCTCCCTAATAGTGCAATGAGAACGGTATGCCACGTAATACCAGTATCCTTATACACCCGCCTTGCCTCCTCCACATTCATTACTCTCTTCTTACACACGCGCTGGTTACGAAGAGTCTTGACACAACCTCCGGGTAGTAACCGACCAGTGTGATCACGGCCAGTCTTGGTCGTCACCGGTACCTACATTCTTCCACATTCACGTCACCGGTACCTACATTCTTCCACATTCACGTCACCGGTACCTACATTCTTCCACATTCACGTCACCGGTACCTACATTCTTCCACATTCGCATTGTATAAATTGTTTTGTTGGTCTTTCATCTGCCATTCTGTCTACATGTCCGAATAAATGGAGCATGCTTTTTTTTATTTTTACACCGACACTTATCTGCCACACCCAATCTCTGTCAATTTATAATTCTCAAGTGATATATAAACTGTTAGTTTACCAGTTTATACACCACCTGAGAATTATAAAGTATATCTACGGCTTATTTCAATATCACCAGGTTGAAAAAGGAACCATAAATTTGTAACAATTATGACTTTCTCTAGCTAAAATACTTACAGTCCATGGTTTATCACAGTATTCCACGGTGTTTATGTTAAAACTCTTGAAGTATGGAACTACACCAGGCACAAGTCCCTGTACTTTAAAACCGAACCCGTTGTGCCTTTTATAAAATTGAATTAGGAATTGGTTCTCGTCTCCAGCGGTGTAAAGTCTGGCAAAATTTTTGTCAATCTGAAAAAATAAACAAGATCTGCTTATATAATATCAGGAGGCAAGCGAGCAGTTAGAGTGCTTTGATGACTACTGACGCTCATAGAGACCAGCATACTAGTTATCTTAGTGTGACATGAGCCTTTTCCTGTTTATTTGTTACTACGCCCTTGGAAGAGGTAGTGCCATGCTGCATACGAGGAGGTAGTGCCATACATGGTGTATGACACTACATCCTATGCAACGGAATTGGGCCGGCTCGACTGAGGAGGTACCTCTCACTTACTTGATGTCGGCGTAAAGTGACAGCGTCGCTGTCGCGTTTCGTGTGGTTTGTGAGTCGCCGGTGGCCCATTGGGGGGGGGGGG
>JAFELO010000698.1:370711-423959 GCA_017140195.1 Eumaeus atala
GCAGCCGGGAGTCTCGGAAAGCTACCAGATAAGACTTTATACCCTCACCTTTTTACTAACCAATATCAAAAACTGTATTAATTCCGTTGCTGTTCTTGTACTATTTAAGTCTGTCCTGGATTGTGAGTGTGGAAAGATCGATTGAATAAATGTATCTAAAGTCTCTCTTTAATCTAATAGTCCTATTATTTTAACTAACTGTTCGTTCCTGTGACGCGACGTCTGCACTGATAAAATTGTATATTGCGAGGGCTACGCTTACATACCTCGTATAGCAGTTTAATGTGAAGCTGTAATGATCAATTAAAAAACACAATTTGTTTATGCACAATTGCTTACACTGACTGGTAGGTAGTGCCATGCTGCACAGGAGGATGTAGTGCATAGTGTATGACACTACCACCTCCTAGGCAACGGAATTGGGCACGACCTCTCGCTCACATAATACCTCCGTAAAGTGACAGCTTGATAGTCGCGTTTCGTGCGGTTTGCGAGTAGCTGGTGGCCCATTGGGAGGTAGGAATAGGGTCAAGAGTTGGAATAATAATTATGTGGATGTTCGTGGGCGTGGGTAGTCGTAAAAGTCTTAGATTTCTCGTTGGCCCCCCTTTACTATAAAAGAAATGAAATAGATAGTGCACTTGTGTATGTTTAAACACTTGTGCACTGTGGCCGCTGTAGCCGAAATTAGGTTTGGATAACATTATTATATGATTTCATAGCTTTATTATGGACCGACAAATAAAGTTAACATAAATGTATAACTTTGCACAAGCAACGTAGAGAGAAAACAAAATACTATAAAGGAGTAACCTCTAGAAGGTTCCCCTTATATTTGTACTTATAAGTTTCAGAATTGGTCTGATTAAAGTTGTATTGTTTTTGTATGAAGTTTGGAATTGCTATCGCAAGTTCGACGACAGTTCGCTAAATTTATTTCAAGAAAGTGGACAGGAAAGTTGACCCTAAATATTGTTTGTGAATTATATAGTAACTATTGGGAGACGTATGGGATGAATTTGATAAGTATTTTTCATGTGGCTTTTTATAGTAAAAAAAAAAATTAACATCAAATAACTTCATAAATTAGAAATTTATACTATCGAAAGGTTTCAAATCTGGTGGCCAATTAGAGGGATGGTGAAAAGGTGAGCGTGATGAGGTGTACGAATCTGTACATATACTATGTGAACGTCACAAGGTTACTCTTACGTTTAGCCTTTTCTTTTCTTTTTACTTTTTAACATTATTGGTTAATTAATATTCAAAAGCTACATATTCCGTATATATTTTCTGTACCCTCATTTGTGAATAGTAAATTATAACACGACCGGAGGAAGAAGAACTGACAACAAGTTTCTGTGCATCTTATAGTACAGTGGGGCAAATTAGCTATTGGAACCCTTTGATATTCTTGTTGTCGTGAAGATGCATAGCCCTCCTTTCCTTCTCCCATTTTTTTTGTTTGTCTTGTTTCTGATTACGCGGGTAAACGCGGGTAGACGCGCAAAAGATACCTCCCCGGTTCAATTAGCTTCGCCTGTGTTCACCCCAGGCTACTAAGCCCCAACGCCACGACAAGGCTTGAAATATGGTGGGGCAACTCGGTCAACACATATACACAACTCGGACAACATAGGTGCCAGAAGTTTCGGCACTCGAGTCACAACTGTCACCGTAAGATAGCCTGCGTACGTTATGGCGAAGAGCACGCGGCTAAGGACTGCCCTCGCCCCAAGGATGCCCCTGCCACCTGCGTCAACTGCAGCGGAGCCCACCCTGCCAACAGCAGGTACTGTCCGGCCTTTAAGCGCGAGGCCCGTAACAAGCGTGCCGGACCGACGGCCGCTACTACCGTACCGACACTAGGCGCACGGGCTTCGACCACAATAGCCGATGCCCAAGTGCCTCCTTCACCTCCCGAGCAGCCGCATCTCATGGTGCCGGCGAACGGCCCTACTCCGCGCACGGCGTCCGCCCTACCATCAGCGAATAAAGGTAAGTCGAGACGCGGCAAGGGTAGGGGTAAGAAAGGAGACCCCATCACCAACTCCGATGCAACAGCCACCAGTCACCAACGACCAGCGCCAACCGTGACCGGCAAGAAGCCCTCCCAGATTTTCGTTACAACGTCGCCACCCCTCTCAATACCGGCCGCCTTAATGGACATGGCAAGCCGGTTCATGCATACCATCCGCACAGGCGGCTCCATCACCGAAGCCCTCATCAGCTGTGCATCACAACTAGTGTTGCTGATGCCAGCGATCATCCACAGCATATCCACCGTGCTCAATGGCGAACCTCTCACTCCTTAATTGGAACGCCTGGAGCCTCCGCGGGAAGCACAACCAGAATGTCACGTCCTCCGCGAGCGTGACGTAGATGTAACCCTCATATGCGAGACCCACCTCACACCGGGACGACTTTTTGCAGTGCCCTGGTACCACACATACCGGCTGGACTACATCCCTCTACCGGACGGCCGCCCGTGCGGCGGTTTGGCCGTATTGGTAAGGCGCACAATAATCCACCAGGTGCTGCCGCCGACGTTTACTACCTCGCTCTACACACTCGGCGTTGAGGTGTGCTTGGGTGCCAGACCCACCCAGCTGTTCGCAGCCTATAAGCCCCCCAATTTCCGTCTAGATCTCCCGGAGATTCACGGGCTCTTATCAGAAGAGCCCACTGTAATCGCCGGGGACCTAAACGCCAAACACACGGCCTGGTACTCGCGGTACTGTACCAGCGACGACCGTCGACTCCTCGTAGACGCGGAGGCCCGCGGATACACTATCCTGGCCCCTGACCAGCCAACATACTTCCCGGTGAACCCGGATCACCAGCCCGACGTATTAGACATCGCCGTCATGGACCGCGTGGAGGGATTGGTCACCCAGGAGTTCCTCTCCGACGCCCTCCAATTGGAACACTACCCGGTCCTAATCAGGATCGCCACAGCCCCGGCTCGTTCCCTTCCGACACCTGGGCGGCCAAAACTTAACCGCGCAGCCTTCGCACGCGAAATAGACGCGCGCACCCCCTCGTTCCCGGTGGCCTCTGCGGCGGACGTGGACCGCCTGGCGGAAGGCCTAAAATCGGCCTTCACAGCCGCGCTAGCCGCGGCCACCAAACCCCCGGGCCCAATCCCCGTCTCCCGGCCGGACCTCTCGGCGGGAGAGGTTTGGATTGGACCACCTAATTAAAGAGAAGCGCAAGCTCCGCCGTTAATGGCAAAGAACGAGATGTCCCACTATCCGGGCCGCTTTCAACAGAGCTGCTGCGGTGGTCAAGCTCGAGTTCGCCGCACACTACGTGGCGACTTGGGAACACCGCCTCTCCCAAGCCGCCGAGGACTTGCCGTCTGTGCACCGCCTCTGCTGACAACTCGCCGGCAGCAAGGAGCCCATCCGTCCGCTAATTCACGAGGACGGGGACCAACGTTACCGTGCAAAGGACAGAGCCGATATCCATGCCAGGTACCTCACTCAGGTTTTTACACCACTAGCCACCGCCGCGACTGACCGCGAGGATGAAGTGGTCGCACAGGTAAGGAAGTACTTCACCCGCGAGGTTTCCCCCTCTACCAGCTCAGGAGACCACCACCGTCGCAGCACCCGCCTTCTTCATGTCGCCGAGCCAGGTCCGTCGCGCCCTCCTCAGGGTTAATCCCAGGAAAGCCCCAGGCGCTGACCACATCCCCAACTCGGCTCTTCGACTTGCCTCTCCCAGGACAGCAGCCGCCATTGCCCGGCTATTTAATGGAATATTCCGCACGGGCCATTTTCCAACTCTATGGAAGACGGGGGAGGTAATCTTGATCCTCAAGATCAGTTCGGCTTCAGGACCGAGCACTCGACCACCCACCAACTCATCCGCGCCATACATTACATCACCAACGCCGTCAACAAGAGGGAATCAGTCGCGGCGCTCTTCCTGGACATGGAGAAGGCGTTCGACCGCGTCTGGCACGAGGGTCTTCTCTACAAGCTAATCGCTTCATAGGTTCCCCGTCTCCTTGTCACCATAGTGCGGTCGTTCCTCAACCACCGCACCTTCTACGTCAGAGTGGAGGATGCTCGCTCGCTCACATGCCCCATCGGAGCCGGAGTGCCCCAGGGCAGCTGCCTCTCCCCAGCTCTGTTCAATCGATACGTCGACGACATCCCCAGTAGCAAGGGAGTCATGGCCGCCCTGTACGCCGACGGCACGGTGTACCTTGCCAAGTCACAAAACCACCAGCACGCAGCCGCCAAGATCCAGAGGATCCTGGACAAGCTTCCCGACTGGCTGACTCAATGGCGACTGAGCGTCAACACCGCCAAGTTACAGGCGGTAATGTTTCCCCGCTGTCGGAGCCTCCCACAACCCCTGACGCTCGGCGGCGAGCCCATTCCTTGGGCCTACCAAGCAAAATACCTGGGCATCTGCCTGGATGCCGGCCTAACTATGGGTCCCCACGCCTGCGCCTCTGCGGCTCAGGCTTCCGCAGTGCTCCGACAGCTGCAGCCGGCGCTATCAAGGTTCCTCCCACTGAAGGTAAAACTTTTAATAAATAAGCTCTACATCCGATCCCGCCTGACGTATGCAGCTCCAGCGTGGTATCACCTACTGGCGCCCTACCACAAGCGTCGACTGCGCGCGGTCCAATCCAGGGCCCTGCGCCGCATAGTCGACGCCCCCGCTTCGAAGGAACTCCACCATTTCCCGGGACCTTCAAGTGGAGGACCTCGACAGGCATATAGCTGGCCTGGCCTCCCGCCTGTTCACCAAGGCGGACGCCTCTGCCCAGACCACGCTCCGTCATCTCGCCCCCTACCACAGGCAACCTCCCGACCGCAGGGCGTACCCGCGCGACTTCGCGCAGCCCCTCTGACGTGCTGGACGATGGACCGTCGCGGGCGCCCACAGGAGTAAGGACGCCTGCGGTCACTCTTAGTTTAGTTTTAGTTTTAGTTTCTATTTTTAATTTATTTCTCACCTTGCTTCTCACACTTCATTTATGCTACTTCTCACATTGCTTCTCACTCATCAACCATTCCCCTTTAAGCCCTTTAAGAATTCATCATCACGATTCCAGGCTCACACGCTTATTAACTCTTCACGCTCTCACCATTCATGCTTCCATTCTTCTAACCAAATCATGCTTTCACTATTCTTGCTTCTATTGCCACGCATCCTGTTTCCCTTACTGAATCCTATACCCTTTTGCTCTCATATATCCAAGTCCCCGTAGTGGGGTTCCTGTCAGTAAATACGGTACGGGAATAGCTTCCTTCCCCCTTTTTCCCTTCTTTTTAGAAAGCCGTGGGGCTCACGCGCGCGCCTAATCAGCGGGCATCCCGTCCTTGGTCGCTGGCTGCCACTCACTGGGCCTTCGCCGGGATTACCGGCGATCTCACCCGATGGGGGCAGACCGCCCAGGGCGACCCCGCTGTAAGGACGAGCGCACAGGCCCCACTGGCAACCGCCCCCTTAACGAGACCTGCACAGGTCTCCCCAACGACCGCTCCATATTGATGGAGTGAGACCCCGCTGCCGACGGAAGAGGACCACAGTCCTGATACGGCTCCCTCTACCCCCTTGCGGGGGCATGAGACGATCCCACTCGCTCGCCACGATAAGGCTTGAACAATGGTTGGGATGTTAACCTAGCCCTGGGTTAAGTACCTTAAGGACTGGTGTTACATGTACCAGACAACGGAAATATATTTAAAATGTTTTATAGATTTAAAAAATTATGTATATTTAAGATTTTTATTATAGAAATACATATAGTACATATATAAACATCCATGACCTAGGCGGGATTCGAACCCGCGACCTCTGACGTAACACGCGGACTAACCGCCACGATATGAGCCAGCCGGTCGTCAAATTATTTTTTTCGATATTTCTAATACATATTGTTAAATGTGTATTTAAAGTTATAGTGTTTGTATTTGTTTATACTTCCAATCTTCACCTTAAACCCGTGTCGAGTGTCCTTCTCCCCTCCCCCAGTGTGCCACAATTAAAAATAATGGTATTTGCTCCCATATGCTTATTAACAACAATAACAACACTCCTTCACTTCACCATATACAATATATTATTAAAACAGAAAAAACATGTAAATTTAAAATACCATGAAAAATACTGCTTCAAAAGTTTATCTCGCCGCAACAGGTATTTACAGCTTTCACAATTTATATATTATGTAAATTGAAAGTTCGATGCTATTAGATTCACTGAATAGCCGAAATAAGGAAATTTATTTTTACAATTTAACTGAAGCATATTTTGATTTTAATTTATCTCCATGGCTGCCCACAAGCTTAGTGAACATTTTATAAATAAAAATATATTAAAAATGAATATTTTTTAATGCTATATAACCTTTAAAGACGTGGGAAATTTTAAGATGAAAGCAGAATTTGTCAGAACCTAGCGAACCGCCCCGGCTTCATCTATGAATAAATTATACACTAAAACCTTCCTCAGGAATCGCTTATAATAAGTAATCTTTATGTAGATATTAAGGTGATAACCGTACTACCTATCTTATCTAAGGTTTTTTGAACACATTATTCATGAGCAACTCACATGCCTCCTGTACACTAACAACCTTCTCAATCCTTTCAATCTGAGTTTCGTCCGCGCCATAGCACTACTTCTGCTCTCGTCTATGTTTCTGATGACATGGACGATATTCGTCTTGCCATGGAAAATAAATCTCTCACAGTCTTTACACCTTTTGATTTTAGTAATGCTTTTAACGCCATTGGCTTTGACATCGTTCTTGGCGTACTAAAATACCTTAATGTTATCCTAGTTCAACTCTTACCTTCGAGACCGCCCACATCGTGGAAAGGTCAATATGTCATTTTCCACTTGGCGCAATCTTATTGCAGGGGTTCCTCTGGGTGGAGTCCTCTCTCCCCTTATTTTTTCCGTATTCAATAAATCTTTTACCTTCCTCCTAAAATTTTGTCATCTTTAGACTCTGTGACTGAGCGAGATACATTTACTTTAACAGTAAAGTAAGTCTTATTGACCTTGTGTGTAGCAAACATGTTTCAGCAAGAAAGTTTATTTATGTTCGGAACTCATTCTTATGCTACTGACACATTCTGTTGATACGCAATGACGTTAAAAGAACATTATTGTAGTTGTGTGCCAAATATGGAGGGCTTCACTTTAGTAAAATGTAGCACGCCCTGTTATATTCAGAGAATAATGTCACCTACATACGTATTATAAAATAAAATCCTCTCAGCTAAATTTGTATATGATCAAAATTATGATAAAAATCTACATATGCATTTTGCAGATTTCACACATGCATGGTGCGAATCCTGAGGAAGGCTTAAATGAACAATTCATTGCGTAAAACATGTGTTACTGAATATAGTGACCGTATTGCGTGGTACCTATATAGTAGATTAGTAAAAAATGAACAGTAATGTTACAGCCTGAGTTTTTCCCTTATCAGCTCCTAGCTGTAGTGACAATCTAGATCACGGCTGCTTATGGAATAGATAATTATTTAAATTAAATTAGCAATAGCCTAATTAATGGCGGAACATGTCGGCGTGCACTTCTATTAACTATTTCGGGAACATTCTCGATACTGGATCACTGATTTGCACTCAACTAGCGTTTACGTATAAACTCCTTATGGAAGCATATTATGCAAATGAATGTTTTGTATGATTACATGGCTAGGTAGATAACGTTAAATTTTATAGCATGTCTGAAATAAATGGATAAAGTGTTATGTCCTTAATCTGACTAGCGGATTAGGCTGCTCTATCACCGCGTAGCCACTTCTAGCGCGTAGAAACTTTTTGACCAATCAAGCGAGAATTGTATACGAAAGTATATACAGGTACTTTAGAATGAATCATGCGGATGCCCCAATGACCACTCCATATTTACGGAGTGAGACCCCGCAGCCGCCGGAAGAGGATCGAAAGCCTGGAAGGGTTCCCTCCACCCTCTTGCGGGACATGAGAAGACCCAGTCGACGACCATGCGGATGCGTAAGAAGAAAGAAAGGTTATTTAAAAATATGTTATCCATATTTATAGACCCCAGAATTATGGATAACACATTTGAAATCCGTTTCTTAACATTTAACATCTACCCCGGCAATATGTATAATCTACGCGAGCTGTTCCGCGTATTCTCATTTATACATTTTATCAATAAAATCTTTAATAAAAAATTATTTTGCCACTAAAATGATAAATAGATATTCGAAGTTTGAAATTGTGGCACCTCGTGTGGTAGAATGAGTTACAAAATTTGGCTTAATAATGCGTCATAATACAATTTTTAATGTATTAAATACGTCTTTTCTATTGTTAACGTCGTTTCTTCAAATGTAGATTAAGGCGAAAGTTGAAATAAGTTTTTTAAAAAGATATTTATCTTGTTACGCGAAAGAAACATAAATTCATGTATTACAAGTTTTCTTAGGTTTCCCATTTATTTCCAAAAATGTTAATATAAGTTATCTAGGGCTAACGATCTAACGTAACTGACTTGTATATGTTTAACTATAATAAAGGGTAAAGACAAATGAAATAGTTTAACTTAGTATTGACTTTTCTATAAGGAGACACACGAGTAATACTAAAAATTTTAAAGTATATTTTTGCCAATATTTTTTTTTGTCACGGCTTGAAAGAAACCTTGTTTTTTTTTCTTCTTTTTAGTTAGTATTCGGAATTTTAGTCTTTTAATTTTTCATTTTATTTTCTATATTTGCTGTTAAATTAAAGCTACAAGTTATTTTAAGAATCGTCAGTTAAAACTCTACACTTTACCGGCATTTTAGAGATAAAAATTTCATTTTTAATGTACCTCTTGGCACTCAAGTTATCAAGACTAATCTTCTGACACAGGTGAGCTCCAACGGCAGTTGAGTAGAAAATAACAAAACTTAGGGCTTTTATTTGTATAGTACATTGACGTAGTCTATGTCAACAACATAAGCTATGCTAATGCCATGGTGCTGTTCAACGCTACAGTATGTGGATTGAGAAAGCTTGTTTCCATATGTGAAAAATACTGTCGCAGTATTCGGGGCTCGAGTAAAAATAACAAAAGAACTGCCTCCTCTTAGGTTGAATGGCGCAACTTTCGCTAGGATGCATCAATTCAAATATCTAAGCCATTGAACACCAGCTGAGGGACGATAATGACATTGAAAGGGAGCGAAGGGCGCTGTCAGTGAGGACGAATTTGATAGCACGCAGATATGCTCGGACCTCTGTTAAGTCCAAATTAACTTTATTCAAAGCTTATTGTACGTCCTTTTATACCGGCAGTCTATGGACTTCTTTTACGCTAAAATCTTATAGCGCTCTTCGCGTCCAATACAATAACGCATTCAGGGTCCTTATGGGGCTGCGATTCCGCAGCGTATCGCATATGTTCACGGAAACTTATGTAGGTTTCTACACGACCATGCGAAAAAGATGAACATCCCTAATGTGCAGATTGCGGGCCAGCTCCAACTCGATCTTGGGCATGGTTGTAGATAGAGTAGACTCTGCTGTCAATGGTCGATGCTGCAAAATTTTACTGGGCATATACTTTCATAAGTTATTAGTTAAAAAGATAAATACACTAATATAGCTATAAGTAATAATGTTACTAGCCCACTATGTACTCGAAAAAAAATATTTAAATAAACAAATTACAACTCCGTCAATAATTAAAAAAAATATAGAGCCGTTAAGAACTACAATGAAGTATAGGTACCTATAGACCAGCCATTAAGGTCCTCTAAAGGTCGAATTCACTCCCCTTTGATTGAAATTAATAATACAATTGGAACAGAATAAAAATTCAACAAAATGTTATTCCAATTGGTTTTGGCATTCCAACGATGCCAACGATTTCGTCTAGAAACATTTCAAATTAAACAAAAAATATTAGGTCAATTAATTATGCAAATTATATATGTATCTGATTTTCATAGATCTTATGCGCTCTGTGAAATGAAAAACGAAAGTGAGTCCTGAAATAGCAGTATACAAATTTCAAACAACAATAATAATCGTTTCTATTACCGTGTTTCTATGACAAAGACCTGTCTACTCTCTTTCCACTCCTCTCTGTTTAGAGCTAGATTGTGCCAGCTCATCTCGCCATCGCCGACGGGGTCTGCTGCGTGATCACTGGGCATTCTGAGGGGTTCTAGATATGTCCTTTTACCCAGAAAACCTCTGATGATTTCTTTCGTGTTGTGTCTGATATGACAGGCGTGGCCAGCCCAGTTCCACTTAGAATTAGGTAGACCATAATTATATCACTAAAATCATTGCTCAAAGTAAATTAAAAAAGTTTGGATTTAATTAAGAGTTTGCGTACGTCGTGATTGGGCTGTGTGCTTTTAACAGCTCATACGAGTTCTGAAGCCCCAATAGAAAGTTTGCGAAACGACTTGTAAAACAAGCAGAGCGCTGTTAATTTTGAGAGTTGCTCTGAAGTCAACGAAAGTACAAGAAATATATGTAGCATATAATAGTTACGTTCACATTCTGATTCATGGTTTTAATTTATTACAGGTAGATAGAATCATTTTTCACTCACCATTGTAATTTGGACCTAATAATGTCTTCAATAAGATTAAGCTCGCTGAAGTGGCATTGGGCTGGTCACACACTCAGAAGAATCAAGGTCAGAGGGGCCAGTAAGGTTCTGGATTGGAGGCGGAGTTTAGGAAAACGAAGTGTTGGATGACCGTTCACCATGTGGGAAGGCGATCTCCGTGCAGTAGCCGGTCCGAGATGAATGTGAGTAGCAGCGGGAGATCGATCGTCTTGGCGTTCATTGTAGGAGGCCTATGTCTAGCGGTGGACCGATAAGGGCTGATAGTGAAATAATAAAAAAAATGTCTTCAACAGTTTTTCGAAGCTTCGATTAAAAGTTGGATTAAATACAATACTTTCATAAACTAAATATTTGAAATTACACAATTTTCTTACACATTCCCATTAAGGCTTCCATAATTTTTTAACACAACGCTAGTCGTTAGTTGGTTTGTTAACTCTCCACTAAGACGAGTCTCCAATAACAATGAAACAAATATGCAGTTTTAAAAAGAACAATTGATGATATTGATGGATTGGTTACTTTCATTGGCTTGCCACTCGGTTATCGTAGGATCCAGTAGTAGAGATATATTAAGGGATCCAACCAAATTTAATTCTTTTAGTGCTTATAGGTAGACCGTCTAGAAAAGTTAACACGTTAATGGTTTAATGATTCAAGGCTGACAAACGAAACTTTACATTGTCAATACAAATAATTGCATTCAAATAAAACGTTCAAAAGTAAGCACGAGTGAATAAAATATCATCAAATGATGACATTTACGTTACGATTATTTAATTAATAAAATATGGAATAATATATTTTTGTACATTTAATGAATATTTAAGTCTGATATATAATTATTCATTTCAAAATTTTGCCTGGTAAGACGTAAAGATCTAGTAAACAAATGTTTCATATTATGATGCATGCTAGTGAACCCGTTAAATGTATTTACTCAGTACATATAAATTGTTAATGATACTCCAGAGAACACTGAGGCTTATGTTGTACAAGTAATACCTTTCTGAGGTTATATATTCATCAGCCTTTATTTATAGTATATCCGTCAATGTTAATGAACCAGGACATACTTCTGGACTGAATTATAATTTAAAATATTAGAAACTCAGCACGAAACTTTGTGTAAATTTTATAGCAATAGCATTTAAATCTTTATCTATATTCTATTATGTATTATGTGTGGGTCGTGGTTTAGTGGTACGTATGTTAAACCACAGTCGTGTGAGGTCTTGGGTTCGAGTCCCGGGTCGGACCGCAATGTTTCTGGAGTTTTTAAATTTCTGACAACAGTCCGCAGTCTGGAAGTTGGTAGCGATACACCCCCGTGCTTCGGAGATAACGGTAAGTCATCGATCCTGCACCTGATTTCCCTCCGTTTGTGTCGGATTGCCATCCCATCGGAACAGGAGACTCAGGGAACAGGGAATGTACTTGTGTCTGCACACACAGTTGTGTACTGTAACAAGTCCTGCGCTAAGTCTCTATAGAGATGGCCGTCGTGGCCCATATTCAGCTAGGACGACATTATTAATTTATTCTTTTAGAATGTATTAATAACAAATCATAATCTGTTCCCCAATGAGGTAGGCAGAGAGAGTCGAAAAGTAAATCAGTGGATCAATCTATGAATATTCTTGCCTACTAAGAATAGAGACATTATATGCAAAGTACCACTTACTTTATTTTATTTCAGTAATCGACCTCGTACAAAGAAAATTACAATTATCCAACAAGCCTTATGCCTTTAAGACAGAACAAACAGAACAAGCGAGCTGACCGCAAATTCAGTGCGCAAAACGCCTTCACCTTCATTTTGTTATCTTCTTCTGAAAATAAAATAAGGTTACAAAGAGCAGTTTCCTCGTTTCATTTCGTTTCATATAAAGTAATGAACTTTGTGACAGTGTAAAAATTATGTTTCGAAACTTAAATATTGTATAAAAAAGTATATCTGCCATCTTTGACTGTAAGGCATAATGTTCTCTTTGTTGAAGTAATGTCACTCCTTTTTCTCTTCGGCGTGGCTTGCACGATGGATTGATCTTAACGCTGAGACGCTGTCTGCCTTCAGCAAATGACACTTAAATATTTTTATCTTTTCCGCCGTGAACTAAACGTAAAATAAATAAATAAAAATTATATTTCATAAAAAAGGTTGAGTTCTTGATTTCTTACCGATGCCATATCTTAATTCTCTTATGTGTTCATTGTAATAGTAGCAATAACATGATATAGTATATGGCTATTAATTTGATAAACCGTATGAATAATATTTTAGTTTCAATAGTATATGTCACGTGTGTACGTTTGATGTTAGATAAGTTGGATCATGAAGCCAAGAGAATGTTAATCTTACTGGTCGTGTGTTCATTTTTCAGAGCTCTGGTCTTCTTAAACTTTATCTTTTAACTTTTATTTTTCTTTATATTAAACACCATACTATTCAATAGTATAAATATGGAAAGTAAGGATAATTCCTTCAGCAATTATCCTTACTTTCCGGACAATCAAAACAATGAAGGAAAACAAACAATAATTATATATATAAAGGACCATCCAAGTTGCAGTCGTTAATCTACCAGATAAGACTTCATACCCTCACCTTTTTACTTACCAATAACAAAAACTCCATGGTTGCACCTGTAGTATTTTAAGTCTGTCCTGGATTGTGAATTTGGAAAGACCAATTTAAATATATGTATATGAAAGTCTAACTAAATCTCTTTAACCCTAATAGCGTATTTAAACCATATTTTAACATAAACTGTAACAACAGGATATTGAACCGCGCCACGACCAATCTCCACAAACATGTACATCAATTTAACGGATGTATCAATGAAATTAAAACATAAAATATTGTTTTGTGATATAAAAAAATATTAATACAAATTTCTTACGTTTCACTTGCTCTGCTGTAGCGTTAAAATTCTATTTATGCTTTATGCAGGCTGACTGGTAAAAGATTGTACATATTGAAGGACACGATAGGTGACCTAACGTGTAACCCATAAAACATATAAAACCAAAATATTGTTAATATAGTACAATGTAAATACACAGAACTCAGTCCAATAATTTTAAGGTATTATGGTCACCCTTCCCATAGGTACAGTTTGTTTTACCAGTCAGCCTGTACGTAATCTCTGTCAAAAGTCATAACAACGACACTGTATTGACCTTCACTTGTTTAGTTGATCGAAGGCATATTTACGTGCACTTGACATTTCGTTAAAAGATAACACTCGAATAAATTTCATTCTTGATTAGTCCACAGCTGGACATGGTATTATGGTTTATACATCTGTGTTTTTGTATACTACATGTGGTGTACTTTATGTGGTAAACAAAAGCTCACGTCCTACTGTTGGAATTTGTCCCTGCCCAACATATTGATCCGTGGATTGTAATTAACCTCACTGTATAGAATGTCCCAAAATAACTATGCGACGGGGCAGAAAATACCCGTGTTAGTGTCATTCCCTAAATTTGGATAATACCCATATCGACAACCGCTGAAGCGATTTCAGTAAGAATACACTATTACACATAACACCATAGGTAACGTGGGTTTATTATTCTATATTAGCTAGCCTCGAATAGGAATCGCATGGACTATAGTATTTTTTTAGTATAGAATCAGATAGAAAGCACACAAGCAATTGGAGACTTTTTAAGACTGCTGAAGTATCTGTGTGCATCGGTAGCATTTAAAAGTCTGTTGCAGGTCTATACATAGCATTATTGTCGTCAGGCATTCCTCTCCTTGCGTTGCCCCCTTCCCTCCGCTCCTCGAATGGGACACGGGATACTCACAAATCATCGGAAACGTGACGGCATAGTTATGTATACCACTCCGGGGGTGCCGGCCCAACTCAGCTGCAATGCATGCCACTACCACTTATGAAAATTCTATTAGGACAGAATTTACTTATATTTTCTTCTTAGATCTACATGGTAAGTGTCTAGGGATCATGAATTGATGTTATTTGCCGATAATTATGTTTGCGTCATTCCCCTCGTCTGTTCGATGCAACTGGACACGGCTTACGCCAGTGTCCACAGTGCAAGTGAGAGGGACGTCTTCCATCGAGCAAATTATTAGCTTCGATTCAGCATATATTTAGGACACTGGGCACTGTCTCTTACGAAGCCAACTGCTTTTACAAAGTCCTACCTCTGGACTGCGTCAGGTGGGGTCACTCAACTTCGGTCCAAGAAGAGGGCAAATCAAACAAGTGAATAATTGCGTACTGAAACCGCTGCCAGTGCCACTGGCCGAACCTTTTAGTGTCGGTGCACAACGAGCTGGGTTTTGCGCAACAATTCTTCTTAATATTATATTTGCCTCGTGCACACTATTATAGTATATGTAAATATACGCTATGTTTGAATGCTTTTCATGAAATTTTTGGCAATGAGTTTGGAGTAAATTTCAGTGTTATTTATTGAGGTAATACTAGCACGACACACACACCACCTGCATATTGATATATACATACATCCATGTAAATAATATACGCAGGTTCCGTGATATGGTCCAGTGGTTATTGAATCTTTTAAGTGAAAACAAATAATCAAATCCCAAGTGTTATTTATCCACATGAGGTCATAATATCTACCAGCGGCAAAATGAGCGAATAAAATGACACCGGAAAGGTACATTTAATAGTGTTCTAAAAAGGAGACACTTATGATGAATAAGAAAACAAAGTAATGTGATTCCGCGAGACTCGAGTGTAGTGAATTAAGCATCTCGATACTATTCCAAGCCTCGACTTGAAATTGCAGCGATGAAGAACCGAAAGCAACGTTAAAAATCATGATCCTGCCACATCTATAGGGTTAAAGACTAAGTTCGCGAAAGGAGAACCACGAATTGGCTTAGTGAAGGAGTAAAAGATAAAGAAAAAGTAGCCGTGTCGAATTTAGCTTCGTGCTATGGTTATAAAACAGTACACAAAACAGCCCACAACTGTGAGTTTCAAGCGCAATTTCTTACCGCGCACAACATCTACGTGGAACCAGCTGCCACCGTCGGTATTTCCGAACCGATACGATATGGGGTTCTTCAAGAAAAGAGCATACTCCCAGGACGGCAACGCGCCTGTTTAACCTCAGGTCATGCGGATGTCTATGGGCGGCGGTACTCACCTACCACCACTCGTTTGCCCCTTATCCTATAAAAAAACAGCGCTACGACTATATTATCTCTCTAGACAGGGAGAAGAGACTGAGTACTCTCGAGACGAAAAACGTGTATGTCCGCGCTGTTTATGTGCGTCGAAACTAAAAGTTTTAGCAAGAGTTCGTGTTAGTTCACGCAAAAATTTGCTTGTTTTCTTGCTTAAGATGAAAAAGAATATCACTTATACGGTTTTAATATTACGGTATCGTTTACCACAGATAATCAACAAAAAGTCCTTTTTTTGCGACGACGCGACGTATGGATTTAGATCTAAATGGGTTAGTTAGTAATTATTTATGTAATATTCAGTAATAAATGTATTTTATTCAGTGATATTTATTTGGATAATATTCCGTAAAAAATTATGGAGACCACATTCAGTAATATTTATTTAAATAATATTCGTGTGGAGCTTACTGTTTGTTATGCATAGTGAGCAACCATCCAGTCGTTTTGTACCGTGTGTGTTTTGGACGGTTGAAACTTTAAACTATCCAATAAATTGTTATAGATCCCAGCTCTAAAGTATAGCCGATGACCATTACTGAACAGTGTAAAATAGGGTACTGGAGTTGTGTTTGGCTCTACAGTCCTACACATGCGCAGCTAACCCCCTACTTACCATTTGGCGCCACAGCTACGTGCCGGTATTTCTATGATTTATCCGGTGATGCGAATGTTTATGTTTTATTTCATAGACGTACCAAAGTATCGGACCGGCAGTTGATTTCAACGTTTTCAGTCGTTATACTGGTATGGCGTACAAAAGCACGTGCAAATGTCCTGAACTGATGGTAGATTTAGCCCACTTGGTTCCACGGTGCCTACTATCACACTTAGAGCAAACGAGCAATCGGAACAGCTCTGAATGCAAATTATTACAGACACCTATATGCACTCGTTTGTCCAATGGCCAACGCCACATACAATATGTCACAATGTATGTACAAATGTATCTCACGGTTCAATTGGCTTCGCCTGGGTTGACGACTGGCTACTGAGCCCCGCCGCCCCGATGACGCTTAAACCATGGTGGGGTAGACAACCTCACCCAATCTAATGTTCAATGAAATGTCATCGTACATTAGGGCTGATTTTAGTCTTACGCCGACGGCACGCGTACCGTCAGCGCTGATGGTCGAGATATATGAACTTTTAGGAAGCGTTCTGTGGTTGGTCGCGTATCTATCAGCGCGCACGTTGTTAAATGTTCATATTTCTCGGCCATCAGCGCTAACGGTACGCGTGCCTTCGGCGTGAGACTAAAAGCAGCCTAATTTATGTTAAGCACAATGTATGCACGAAAGCAAATCCTTGAAAATGAGCCGTTACGAGGCTTAGGTTGGCGCTTATGAGACAGTTAAGGAATTCTTTATATTTAAATCATCAGTCGGCAGTTTAAAATGGTATATGATACGGAATATACTTGCGATTTTATGTATGTGTATTCAATAGCTCAGAGTTATTACAAAATTGCTTTGGATTTGTTATGAACCTTAAGCTGGTATTTAAAATAAACTATTATATAATAATAAATACACATATTGAGTTGGATACAGTCGAATACATTATTTGTTTTGGTATTGCAAATATAAAAACGTACTATGCTTTCGAAAAATAATTGAATCATTGACACAAAATTTTACAATGAAATATTTTTCTTGTCAAGACATCTCAAACTGGCCTAAAACGGTAGAATTGGTAGCGTTATTAATTATATTACAAAACTCCTTTCGCCCCTATCATCAGGATAGTTCATTGGTAGCATGATCATTCTAAACTTTTTTATATAGTCTAAGCCGGATAGATGTGTGTACCAAATTTTGGCGCAATATCATACTGGAAACTGGTTCAAATCAAGTTGTAAACAAGCAAAACAAGGAATTGACGGGATAACCGATGAAGACTAGTTAAAAGTTAAAACCAATTACACCGTAGTGTCATAGACACTCAAATTGTATAGGTGTCCAACGGTTCGAGTGACGCGCAACACTTGCACTATGAATTAAGCAAATCCTATGTAAGTGACATCCTTAATCGAGTCTTCGATAAAATCGATACATCGGAGGCCTAAGCTTCCTACTGTTGAATTTGAACTCTATTACTTTGGGTGTTATGTTTAATATAGACGGCACTGCTATAAATCTTGAGGGCTGTGTAGATTGTAGGCACTCGGCTTAGGATAGCCTTTGTGACTGGTAAATTTTGACAATTTTAACACAAAAGCGAGGGGGCAGAAGTTAATAATACAACGGTACTTCAGGGCAGTGCCTTATGAATGCTTCGGCTAGCTTAAATTGACCTGGTTTTAAATAAAAGTGGTTTTAGTGTTTCAATTATTTTATGTAAATTTACTCCATTATCTAAATTTGTAATTCACGTCGCGCCCTACCAATTTTATCTACGAAAATAGCAACTAGCGCTTACGTTTCCACACAATGATGAATTTATTTAACGTCACTGTGTTGTGCAGTTCGTTTAAACGTTGGTTTGTACAAAGGATAGACACAGCGCTGGATCACTAAGCCGGGTTTATTTTTCTTCAGCCTGTCTGAGCTATACTAAATCTAAAAAAAAACTTTTTACGAACTAATGTGGGTATTGTGAACTAATGTTTGTATCATATATACGATAAACTTAAAAATGAGAAAACTTTTGGGTGGAGATCTCTTGATGTTTACTTCATTTTTCCAACTGTGTTGTTTATTTAACATGATTGTGAAAAATAGGAAATAATTCAAAAAAAGATGTAGGATTGAAAATAAAAATAAATTAAGTAAATCTAAGATATATCTATTAAGCTATATTATTTGGATATAAAATTAAAAATAATCTAAATGTGAGTGGAAACGGTAGAGACTGAAGAGTTTGAGATTCCTGGCTTCACTCTTACATGGTTCTCTTCTGTTTCTCGTTTCTGGGGCTTAGCGCCGAAGAATATCTTTTGTATTTGACATGCTGGGGCTTCAACGAACAGGTGGAGAGGTAAGGAAACTAGGTAAGTTGTGCAGACTATTCCAGCAAACAACATTATCTGTAAATTACGTAATTTATAGTTTAGTCTCTGAATATATCATTTCGAGATTGTTTAGTAGAGCTTTCTGAAAAGGTAGCAAACGGGAAATAAACCCTTCTTGTTACTACCAATGACCACCATATACTTTAGTACAACCAGATGTTATGCAGAGGTGTTGTCATCTTTCAATCAGTCCTCAATGGGTCCTCAGAAGCTCATAGATCATTTATATGTAGTATTTCATCTCTCATTTCACCCCTGCATTATGTAAGCGAGATATACCCAGGTCGCACCAGTATTTTACAGCAATGGTTTTCAGCAAAATTTCTAAAATGAAAAGAACAAATTTGTCCAGTCCACTCTATGCGTGGCTGTAGGACCAATCCTATGGTGTATATATACTCGTATATATTACTATAGATAACAATTACAAAGAAATACAAAGTTGATGCAGCTTAAGGCCATAAGTAACTGTCAGTAAGAGGTTTTGCTAGGCTATAATATGATGATCACTTTCTCGAATTTTCAGGTCTTAAATATGATTATGATAAACGGCTATTTTCAATAAATTATATTTGACTATTTCATTCCACTTGAAATAAAATAAAACAGAAAATTGTGATTTGAGAGAGATTAAATTAAGTACATTTATTGTGTTACATAGACATCTTTCTTCATGAAAGAAATACAAAGACGAATATATTCAAAATGATTTCAAATCGAGTTTTGGAATCAAATCTTGGATTAAAAAGAACCCCGTGGAAGGAAGTCGATTTACATTCGAGTTGAAATCGCCGTTCAAAGGACTAAATGGTTCTATGAATGAAATCAAATATGAAATGTATTCTAAAACTGATCCATTTGAAGGTCCGTGGAATCATAATCAATTAACTTTTATTCGTTTACTGCTGAATGTCTATATCTTTATATAATGCCAAGACAGTCGTAAAAAGAATATATATATATATATATATATATTACTTATATTTATAACTAATGAAAAGTTTATACTCCCTCCTCGTCACAACAAGTACTCGTATATGCGTCAAACTGAGAATTTAAAGGCTTGAAATGAGATATGGGCACGAAGTCTCAAAACCGTCCGCATCAAGGGACTAAAAATTGTGCGCATGCAGTTGCCTTTGGAAAAAAGTATGTTTAAATTATGGACTTCTGATGGATTCTGCTTTGTAGAAGTGACTTAAAGTCTTGCGCGTAAGGTGAACTTTTCAATAGTATATATTTATGTGCAATTCCGGATGTTTTAAACTTACAATTCAATATTAAAATTGTATATCTTGTACTGTCATTATTAAAATTGTGTATCTTGTAAATCTATGAATTATGCAGGTATTTTTTTTTAATCTAGCGACCGGGAGTCGTGTTCCAAGAGACTTAAACTGGCTGTTTGTCGCTTTTGTATCATCCTCACCATCACCATCATCATCAGTGGCACGACGTCCCCTGCTGGACATAGGCTAAATCATACCATGTACACAAAATACTTACAGCAGTGTAGTCCGTAGCGTAGAAGGACTTTCTCATCTGACCGCCATAAGTTCTGAGCACAGTCGCGTGCAGTAACATAGCGCAGTAGGACAACCTGCCAAGCGGCTGCACAGGACCCCATTCAACCGAGTTCACGTACACCCCTGAGAATTGAAATAATAGTGTATTATGTGTAGCTTTTAATATTACTCCATGATATATATTAGAGTATATGTATGAAAGGATGTGATTTCGTCAGCGGAGGCTACTTTCTTATACCTGAGCGTTTCTCCTCCGTTGATGACCTGTCCGGGGATTGGTGTATAATCTAGCAGATTCATGGTTGCAGACAACTGAAGACAGACGCGACAACAAACAGAAGTAAAGCAGATGTCGGACCCTACTAACTCACTAATGAACCCAGTCTGATGTAATGTCTATTAGTCGGTTACAATATCTATAGACTTTACGACAATGACATCAAGTCAGCCGTCTAGTACAGTAGACTGACGTACTGGCGCAAGGGGCAAGCGCGGGGAGGTGGAAGGGGAACGGGCGGGGTATCATTTTCCAGCGAGTTCTACAGATTATGTGATAGCACTTCGTACACATTCTTACACGTAATACGAAATGCGATAGCACAGACATGGGCATGTGAACTAGATGGAACCAGTTGTATCAGATTCGAATGCAATGCAGCAAGCAGCAGTACTACTTCTTATTTTAGCAAATATTATATTATTTAATCTCCAGATACATAGCGAACGTTTTTTGTTAAATGGTATATTTATTATATACTTGTAATTTCTCCTTCTTTATTTATGAGATGAAATATTAAGCATAGTATTTATTTAAAAGTATCGAAGGAATTGAAACTTAAATAAACTAAATCGATACTGATATATTTACTTTTTACGCCATCATTACAAAGATATTTTATTCAATTTTTTTTTATATTATGGGGTGACAAGCGAGGAATAGGAGCATTTTTATGAAAACTGACGCACATATATCCGCAAAATGGTTGAACAAATGCGTTCTCAATTTTTCTTACCTCCAATGGGCAAAAAAACAAAAAAAATATTTAATATATAAAATGATAACTTAAAACAATATTTCATTCCAGCACATAAACTCTCAATTTCTCTTTTTTTTTTTACTGAAATTAATGTCTAGACGGATGAGTGTCTGATATTAAGTAATAAGCCGCCGTTATAACTAGTGAAAGTTCAGAGAGAAGTGCCATCTATTGCTCACACTAGTTGTTTATGAACAAAACATACTCACGGTTGCACCTGTAGAAACATCCAATGATAAACACACACATACACAGGGCGAATAAGTTTTGATTCAACGCATTGAAGACGGCAGCCTCCAGTACTGAAGCTTCCCTGTGGTGTAGATCCCAACCCATTAATACTGTTCCAAAGCCAAGGGGAATTGAGATCAAGTATAAAAGTCTGAACAACTGCAACAAAATGTATGAAATAAATTCTGTATCGCAATAAAGCTATTTATGTGCAATTTCTCGTGGTATTTTAGTTATATAACAAGCTCCATATTATATAAGCTTTATAGTAACCAGGGTTAACTGCAACAACCAAATAATTTTAAGTCTTTGGGTTCTTTTAATAACTTAGCACCTGGACATATGGACCCCAATCCAAGCCCAGTGTGACGTAGAAATCGACAGAGGGCACTAGTCTCTTAACAACTAAGATGCTTCTGTGAACTGCTTGTTTTGTGACGGCTGTGTTTCCTAGTGACAGTAAAATAGACGGGAACACCGGACAGCGATGGCGGCGCCATCAATCGGATCGGAGATAGGCAGCAATGGCGCTGGTTCGAAACCTAATCTGCGATTGCCAATCCACCTATTAAGCGAAGTAATTATGAGTATTTACTTTAATGGACCTCAACAGCAAAATTGGGCCTCTTGTTCCGGATTACACTAGTCCCGGCCGGCGGTAGCGGCCACGGTAACGATGGAACAAGGGGTGCTAAGAATCTCTGGGCTATGGCCGATTCGACCTGGCTATGTATAACAGACTAGGTAACCATTTGGTTGATCTGGATATTGAACTGGGAAAAATTCGATGGCACGTCCTGGGCATATGTGAAATCCGAAGACAAAGTGAGGATGCTATAACTCTGCCATCGGGTCACTTATTCTACTTCAGAGAAGGCGATGCTCCATCACAAGACGGAGTATCTCATACTTAAACTCACTAAGAGGTACAGCCTCAAGGTGATACAAGTATACCCGCCAACCTCATCGCATTCCGATGACGACGTGGAGGCAACTTGTGAGGATGTCTCAAATGCCTTACATAACACCTGTAAGGCCCACTTCTATACTGTTACGGGGGGCTTAAGTGTGAAATGGTGTCATCACCACCATCACGCTAGGACTTATGGGGAACGCAGCGCACACGAAGACATTATTTCTGCCGATGTCAATCTTCTTTCAAAGTGAATACGCAAACTATAACTAAACGTATTACGAGAGATACAAAAAGAATTTTAAAATTGTCCTTTAGAGGGGCGTGCCTCCCAAAGCATGGCTTGAAGGAGACGTTGTTTTGTTCTTTCAAGAGAGTAAAAAATGTAAAAAATCACTTCCACAAAATGACAGACCAATGTTACGCGTCGCAGGGATGTTATTTTCCCGAAACTGTTCACTAATTCTTTGGAGGTTGTGTTGGCCGAATCGTTGGAGAGTTTGCAGGAAATGTTGCATAGCCTAAATTACTACTCCCGACGTAATGGCCTTAGGATGAACTTGGCCAAGACAAAGGTCATGTTCAACGAACACGTTCTCCCAGGGCCGGTAAACATCGATGGTGCTATTCTCGAAACCATAGACGAACACATCTACCTCCCGAGGTAGATGTGTTATTGCTAATTGCAATAATAGACATAACTTCGAGAACGAAGCCGATAGAAGGAATCAGCTGGGTTGGGCAGCATTCCGGAAGCTTTGTCATATTCTCACGTCGCCTCTACTACAGAGCACGAAGACAAACGATTTCAACCAATGCATTCTCCCCGTGATAACATACGGGGCCGAAATATGAGCTCTTAAGTAAGGACTGCTCCGCAAGTTTGCGATAGCTCCGCGGGTCTATGTACAGCAGTGGATCGATAGGGACGATGATCCGAACTTATGAAAGTTGGGTTTGTTATTTTTCTAGATAAACCGCTACATAAATCAAGTAGTTTTATTGTGATGGGTCTGTAATAGTCGCTCCAAATTAAGACATAAATAAATTTTTGTATGTTATTAAATCATGTTTGCTTAAAATTTATTGCGGTACCGTGTGTAGAAACAATTTTCTTTTCTCATATCCGATGGTCTCTGGCCTGCCTCACTGGTCTTGTGGTGAGCACGTTTGACCATAGATTTATATAAAAATATAGAATATAGAACATAGAAGGTTCAAGTTCTG
Organism: Eumaeus atala; assembly: GCA_017140195.1. Lineage (NCBI taxonomy): Eukaryota > Metazoa > Arthropoda > Insecta > Lepidoptera > Lycaenidae > Eumaeus > Eumaeus atala. The sequence goes on from JAFELO010000698.1 coordinate 394,464, forward strand.
GGTCAAACCAAAAAAAATTGTAGGTATTTTTATATTTCTTAAAACTATGTGGAGTTAAAGTGTTAGCAGTTTTATATTGCCGTGCCTCGAAACCCACGCTAAATAGTTACTCTTTCGCCCGATTTTTCTTCGGCCGCGTCACACTACCACCCCATCGGAATAGGGGAATAAACGAATATAGAGTTCAGTTGTGTCCACACACGACAAGCAGACGCCTGCGCACGCATTTGTACACTATAATATATCTTGCGTATGTTGTTTGTCTCTATAGAAATGTATCCGAAATTTATTTCGTAGTAGGAGTGCATTATTATTATATTCCATTTTTTACTTTTTAAAATTTGGTATCGCTTACCTGTCGTGTTTGTTCTTTATTTCACCGGTCTAATAAAAATCGCATCACGTTAAGGATAATATTTAATATGCATATGCATATATTAAGGATAATATATAATAGGGACTTAGCCTAGACATGTCCTTATTTAATATATTTTAACTATGCTGTCTACAGAAAAAAAAAGTTATTCCATTCAGCTGCTCGGGAGGTATGGGTTAAATAATTTTAAATAGAAGATACGCTCAGAAAACACATAGGCGGGTCTTTCTTGCGGCGAGTTGAAAAAAAAAAGCAACTTACCCATGATTCTGGCAAACGCCATTTGTTAGTTTGGGCTTTGTGATAGAACCAGGCTGTCAGAACTCCGAGGTGATAGCCCGCCCAGTTGCCCTGTGCTGAAACGTATGCGTGATAGAAGGTGTCGTTGTAACCGAATATATCTCTTATAGATCTGAAAATAGAGTATATATTTTGTTAATGATAGGTTGGCTTGTTTTCAGAGTTGTCATATAAATGGGACATACTTCCTTTTGTAAAATTGATACTGTTTCTGCTTGAGTTCTCCACTCGCCTCACACATATGCACGCAAATATATGTTAGTGAAGTTTTAAATTTTATGCTTATATTATTTACTAAACGCTTACTTTAATTGTTATAATACACGTTTGTAATAGAACCTAAGCAACGTCTCTGTGATTTTTTTATATTTCATCAAACTACGCGTTCGGGTTAGTGAACTATTGGGTCTCCTCGTGATTATTGTGATAAAATCGTGTCAAGAAACTCTATAACATTACAAATTTAGTAAGCTGCCAATCAAATATATGTTGATAAGAAACAGATTTTCACTTAGTAATATTGTTGGATTCACTTAGTAATAAATTTAGGATAACATTTAGATTACCTGAAACTAAAACATGCAATGATTTAATAATCTATTCAATTACATACTATTACTACTTAATTCAAATTTCTTGTTGGATATTCCACGTGAAATTAAAGCTTCATACATATATTTCGTATAATAGAGCTGAAGAGTTTCTTTGTTTGTTTGAACGCTTTTATCTCAAGAATTGATGGTCCGATTAAAGAAAATATTAAATGTAAGATAGCCAAATTATCGCGGGAGGGTTTAGGCTATATACCATCACGATACCACAAATATTAAATGTAAGATAGCCAAATTATCGAGGGAGGGTTTAGGCTATATACCATCATGATACCACAAATATTGATGGAGCCACGCGAGTGAAACCGCGGGGAGTTGCTAGTCGATACGCAATATACAAGTTTACACTATGAGTTTGTTACATTTAACCAAAATTTAACCAAAGTTTAGTACATGATGATGATGATGATATTTTTTAGTGTAGAAGAGCAAACGTGCATTGGCCATTTGACGACTATCGGCGCCCATTAAAATCTGCATAGTTGCGATGCCGATGCGTTCACCTCGTTTTCTCCTCCCCTCCAATGGGACCAAGGCTACTAACAAACCGCACGTAACGTGCCACTGAAGGTATCACTTTACGTCGCCGGTGTCACATGATTGAGAGGTACCACCGCGGTCGTGTCGGGCCAGCTCCGCTACGATGCAGCATGGCACTACCCAGCGTGACGATACGGACTAAAAGCGGTGGTGTGGTACAATGACCCAGATCTAGCGGACACCTCAATACAATCTTTTTTTAAACACACACGCACGCACGCACGCACGCACGCACGCACGCACGCACGCACGCACGCACGCACGCACGCACGCACACACGCCAGCTCCCTAATGGGTAATGAAAAACGAAATGCCATACATGACGATCCTTACAGACCAGCCTTGCCCCCTCATTCATTACTGTCTTCATACAGACACACACGGTTGCGAAGACTCTTGATACCACCTTCGGACAGCTGTACCCGATCAATCTGATAATGGTATGTCAGTCTTGGTCATCCTCGGTACCACCTACATCCTTCCTCATTCGCACTTTTTTTAACGCAGGGAAAGTGCTTTATGCACCTTCCAACCGGGCTCGGGTGGACCGGAAGGGTTTTTCGGACTCAGCACATACCGTGCTGCTATCGACTAAAAACCGATTCGCCCGCCGAGGTGGTGCGTACGGGACCTTCCAGCGAAAGGATACCGTCAAAACAAACGTACCTTAGTGCACAATATTCTGGAGAAATTAAGTTGACCCATTAAAACATGAACAATGTGGTTGTTTGTAACTTTGTTTATTTTGTTCTATGATATAACAAAGAGGAAACATTTGATTGTTTGTTAGAACATTTGATTGTTTGTTTGTTTGCTTTGAATAGAGTGCGATACTAAAGGATCGAATTGAAAAATTATTTTACCGTTACAATCCTATAATATCAGTGATGCACATAGTTAATATAACATTTTCTGAAAATTTTCGGTAATTATTTTTTCATAAAGGTTTTGGTAAACTTCAATAATGTAATCAAAATATGAGAAAAATATCGAAATAGATCCTTATTTAGCTATTAGCTGTCATAAATTTCGTTTGTTGTCATTGTAACGTGTATGCTTACGAGGTCTAAATTTAATACACATTTTTTTTTATTTTGGTAAATGATGAATTTTTGCCATATTTCGTGAAGTATCCGTGCGAAGTCGGGACGGATTGCTGGTTTAAAATATAGATCAAAATACTCACTCTGGGAATATGCTCACTCTTATAGGCATCAGCTTCATGAGGTAACTCTGCAAAAAAGGAATCACCAGACTGATGACCATGACGCTGGAGATAATTGGAACACCAGATTTAGGCCACTTCCAAATTACCAACATTATAATCAAGGTCACGAAGAATAGCTGCGTATCCGTTCCTAAGTACCTGAAAAGTACAAATAATTTGAAAACAAATCCAGCTATTAAATAGCTAGTGCTGTTTTCATAAAATAGGCAGGCAATCGAGCAATCGGAGCGTTCTGATGAATGGGTGATTACGCGCATAAACATCAGCATTTTTGTAATTCAGACGGGTTGTTCGTAAGTCCTCCTTCAATCCAATGGGCCACGGGCTACTCACAAACCACAGCATTAGCGTAGCTGTAATTTTACTGAATACTCATGTGAGCGAGAGGTACCCACCCAGTCTAGCCGGCCCAATTAAACTCCAATGCAGCATGGCACTCAAAAATCTTGCAGCATCAGCGTGGTGACAGCGGCTTTTTCCTTACGTAGTACCGGCTCAAGTGATAGACTTTCGTAAGGTTTATGACTTTTAATTGGGGCAAAAATTGCACCGCATTTTCATAACTTCAGATTATGCGAAACTTGATGAGTGGCAACAGTAACCAGACGCTTTTGAATGACCATCTATCCCTTAAGCTTTATAGCTTTCACTTTTATAAGTGATGTAATTTTATTTTACTAAATAACAGTTGCAATTACAATTCGACTAATCACTTTACCATTGGTATGGTAATCATTCTGAAAACGGGGTACTTAAGCCTATGCAATTCTCTAAGTGTCCGATGTATTGAATATGTAAAGAAATTCATAACGCCCAGATTTATCATTAGAAATCCATGCTAATTAACTGTTCAACACAGTAGACAATTATTTGAAACGAATAAGTTATTTTTCGGATGCATTATAAGGTAGCAGGTTTAATATCACGGAAAGTAAAATTGTTAGTAAGTGTGAAGAGAAGCGAACAAAATAATTCATCTTCACAACATCACTATGTGAAGAAGTGAGGATAATGATGTGAAGAAAAGCGTACAAAAATATTCACAATGAGGTTATGTAACAATGTTTTTGGTTAGTTATGTAAAATAAGAACATTGTTTTTGGTAAGGTTTAATGGTATATATTAAACCTTATCAAAAACGTAGTTGTTCTAAAAAATATTGCACCAATACACAAGGGCTATAATTTAATTGAACAAAAGTAAAACCCAAGGTAAACGTTTCGTAATTGTCACACTGAAGTACATAGTATAAACTATGTATGCAATAAGTATGCAATATGATTGCGTTAAAATAATAATGACATTATTGTAACCACACTGACACATGTGGCCGTGTAATGAAGTATGTTATTAAATCCGTTCGAGCTTAGCACATGCATTCGGTTCGAGCTTAGCACATGCATTCGGTTCACGACGACTGAATTACTACATGATACAATCACTGTAAGCCTGGGTTAGTTAACCTGAGATTACAAATAACGTGTAGATATGTATTGTGTACAATAACTTATGTGTTTTATAGCCGTTTCAGACACTGTACGCAGTAGTGGGTTTTGAATAGTGATTCAAAAGAAGTGTATGCGTGTGTGTAGGTTGGTGGGTAAAGGCATTGCTATGAATGCGGTTTGCGAATGTTTCGATTGTGTCCACCTCTCTTTTGTGGAATACCATAGTTCTCTATTGTCGCAGTCTTTTGTTAGCCTGGATACAAGAATGAGAGCGTTTTAAATTTCATATCTATGTATGTGTAAAAATGTATGTATGTATATGTATGTTTGTGTGTGTGGGTGTGTGTTTCTGTACCGGACTGATGTACCGATCAGGATGCGGTTTTTTCATTGGAAAGCCAGTTTTTTCTACTGCTCGTAAGAGACAAAGAAGAATTGAAATAAATTCTCCAATTACAAATATGAAAAATTCCAATTGTAACGTACTGTGGCATCTGTTTCATCCAAAAGCATAGTGTGATTGTTTTATCAATAATATTAATATTACTAATAAGAATAATGTCTATGTATTTATCACGCCTCGCTAGCCCAGTCCTGTGGTAGTTACAGTAAGGACTTGTGTTGCAGGTACTAGACAACTGAAACACATTTTATATTTGTATGAATTTAAGAATTTCGAATATTTAAGATTTTTAATAACGTCTAATACATATATAAACATCCATGACCTAGGCGAGATTCGAACCTGCGACCTCTTGCGTAACAGGCGGACTAACCGCCACGTTACCAACCGAGCTAGTATGATGTAAAAATATTATCTGTTTATTGATCGAATTCTTTTGTCTTATTTATTAAAAACACAATGATTAAAAGTGTCAATATAGTCATGTTGTATGACTACCGCCGCCCATTTGCAAGACTAGGCATCGCCGGCCTTTAAGGAATAGGTTTGCTCTTTTCTTGAAGACCTCTGATTCGTATCGCATCGAAAATGACGAGGGAGGCAGCAGGTTCCACAGTACAGTTGTACGCGGTAAAAGGTGGCGTTCAACTCGCACTGTTATAATACATTTAGAATACAACAGAATGAACATATATTTAGTAATTCTATAATAAACTCAATTCGTATAAAAGGGAACCACTCAGTTGTGTGACTTTGGAAGAACCACAGTCCTGATATTCTGTGTTCACATTTTATGTAGGTGCATTAAGAAAGACAGCACATCCAACATAATTAAATTGGTAATGAATAAATAAATACTAGCATATGCAAAAATAAAAAAAAACGATTAAAAAATACCTACCTATCATTTATTTTAGGAACAGTAAGAAGTCTTACAAGGGAGGTACTGTTATAGTTAAGAAACTTGGTCTCATTGCGGACACGATGCTTGCTTAACCTCACTCTAGATAAGTGCGGAATTACGAAATAATTTTGCAGTACTCAGTAGGTAGTACATCTGCACTACCTACTGAGTACTATCTAGTAGCTACTGAGTTTTTTAATAGTATAGGGGGATAAACGAGAAATCGGAACCTTTCGACGACTACCGACGCTCGTGAACATCACCTTTTCACCCCTCCCCTTAATGGGCTACCGGCTACACACAAACCGCACGAAACGCGGCACCGTAGATGTCATTTTGCGGTGGTATCAAGTGAGCGAGAGATACTTTCCCGGTCGTGCCGGCCCAATTCTGTTGCATAGCAGGATGTAGTGTCAAGCACGATGAGTGTCTTAAATACCGAGTGTCCATCCACGCGTCCACGCGAGTCATCCACATATTTATGTTGGTGACTCGCGTGCAATGTTTGCTTTTAAATATGTGATTTACAATCATCCATGTGTTGGGCGTGGAACTTAAGAGTTCCGTCGCGATGTCTGAAGATGGAATCCGACATCGCGACAGAACTCCCTAAGAAAGATGCGGTAAAAGACACACAGTGGACCGAGGTCCATCCGTAGGACCAAAGTATCCGGAATTAACTTGGTCGTCAACGAGTCGAGTTGCTCTATGTTGTACACGTTCAAACGAAATGAACTGATATTGTGGTGCCCCTGCCCACAGGTGGGAGCAGTACTCCATATGCGGTTGGACCTGTGCCTTGTAAAGTTGCAGCCGATGGGCTGGAGTGAAGTACAACAGCTTCACCATACTGAGCACAGCCAGATTCTTTGAGACTATTTCTTTACATATTTTTTTTTTGAGACTCATCGGCATACATTTTCAAAACTATTACGTAGCTAATAGCTCGATAAGCCCGATAAAAATATCGCCCAGCAGTAGTGTGTCCCTCGGACTCCAGACAAGAAAAACAAAGGCTAAGAGGTCGATAATTAAAATACATTTGTTTATTCTTATTCTGGTGAAAAAAAAAACACGGTATAAATTATAATGTACTAAAATACTACGGTAAAAATACTAAAACTAAATAGGTGTCATTCTTAATACTTTTATCAAGGGAACTTATAATGATCCCCACAGAGTAATGGTGAACCTCTTAAGTATCGATAGTAGGTTTTAACCACATTACTGTTGGCAGCATTTGTAAATACAAACATATGACCATGAATCTCAAAACTTGTGGACCAAATACGCTCTAAAACTAAATTTGCACGTATTTTTTTATTTCATCATGGATGGCATCAGCCGCCGACATTGAAGTGTTTCGTATCTGTCAATGTGTGAGACCAAATATCAGCTTTGAAGATTCACATCGAAAAGTAAGTTATGAACCTCACCTTTCCAAACGTAACTATTGATCCAATCATATGTATATCTCAAAAAAAAGATCTTTATGGATTAAATGGACATATTAAAATAATATACTATTAACTAGCTGACGCGGAAAAACAACGTTTGCCGGGTTGGGTGAACAACCCTTATCAATAAGGGTATGTGAAATAGATAGTAGCCGATTCGCAGACCTACTGAATGTGCATATAAAATTTGGTAAAAACAGGTTAACCCTCAAAATTTTTTTCTTATTATGTATTTATACTTTCTAGTACAAATCGGAAATTTGCATATGATTATCACATCATACCCTTATACCTATCTAAGTTTAAGGACCAGTACCTTTCATCCTCAGCTCTGTGACTTAACATGTTTAATTCTGACGCAGATGTTCAAATAACAATACGATAAGCATGTATCCCATGCTATTGTATGTATTGTCTGCAGATGACACATCAATTATTTTCAAAACAAACAGGCGTCAATATGCCATCGAAAATGTAGATAATACCCTCTCTAGAAGTTGAATGGTTTAATGACAATAATTTATTATTAAATGAAAAAGACACGAAATGTATTAAGTTCACTTTGCCAAATGTTAAATCTAATAATACTACTGTACGTCTTAATAGTGAAGAGATAAAGCTAGAAAATACATCGGTATTTCAAGAAAAAACTTTAGATGCTAAATTACAATGGATCCAATATAAAAAGTATGTAGGGTGAGTATGGGTGTCTACCTCGGCATTATTCTATGTATAGTAAAAAATGTATTTTCTCAAACGATCCACGCCTTTTTGAGTAAACAGCAAACACACCTAAAATATCTATTACATTAGGCACCTCCTTTTTTGAACTCGGTTAAAAGGTTGTGTCAAAAATAAAGTAACGGAATACACTTTTGGTAAACATTTAAATTATACTATAGCATCGTGCAATCGGAATCTCTTACTACCGCATCCGCATTATACATGCGTTGCCTTTCTTTACTTTTCCCCTCCATTGGGCTACTGGTTACTCACAAGTCGTACAAACCGCGACATCATAGCACTTTACGGCGGTATCATGTGAGCAGAAGGTCCTCCTAGGTCGTACCCGCCTAAATCAGCTGCATCTTACTGTTATACATTAATGATCGCTTTATACATAAGCAAGTGTCAGTTTATCGATATCGATGTTTAACTTCTATGTGACCTCTCTATTACGCGCTACACACTTGCGCATTTCATAATTTCGTGAATTCGCTTTAGAGGTCGTCCGGCGCAACACTTGAGATTGTTTAAACAAATTGGCGCAATAACCACGGTGCTTTCGTAATTTATGTTTTTATGTTTGCCGCATTTTTATTTATTTTATTAAAGATAACATTTTTTTTGTCGCGGAGAAACGCATTTGTGCGCCTTCAGCGGCCCTGGTTGGGGCCCAGGGGTGTGTGGGGCTCGCGGTACATTGTAGTGTTATAGTGCTGAATACCCATAGAACCATCGCGTGTGCCATCTGCGCCTCTGGTGTAGTGCCCCAGAGTAAAAAATCAACAGGGCACCTCAACGGCTAGTCAGTCCCCTAAGGGACCGACGTCTCCTTCACAGAAGGCTACCCGTACCACAGGACAATCCCACCAACTTCGGGATAGTGCGATGGCGTGAGATTCCATCCTCGTCCCTTGCGCCATGTGCAAAAGTGCCTCCTCCTGTTGATCTTTTGTCCCCTCCTCTTATAAGAGGGGCACATAGAGCGTATCTTCCACCTGCTCTTTAGCACCGTCTTCTTATGATAGGGGTGCAAAAAGCATCCCCCTCGGATCAATTGGCATGGCATGGGTTCACCCAAGTTCACGACAAGGTTTGAACCATGGCGGGGCATTAGAGGTAGGGTAGGAATACGCATAATTTCTCATACATGCAAGGTTTTCTCAGAAGCAACGCCACGACTTTACTGCAGCGTCGCCTGGAGTACCAAATCTACGCCATCGGAAGCACACGAAACTAGATATCATGAAATAATTCACGCCGATATTATGTGCCACCTTCTTCATGCCAGCACGATTCGGCTTCAATGCACATTCTTACAAAATTAAATAATTTTACCTGTGTTCTTTTATTATTTTAAGAGTGCATAATATTATTTTAAGTTTTACTTTACTGCCAGTGTTCCCGTTGACAACCAAAGTCACAAACGGACACGGTCACAGGTGAACTACATAAATAACCTTCAATTTTTACGTTAGTCTTCAGAATTAAAATAATATAAAACAAGAGACTCTAATAATTAGAAGTAGTATGAACATTTCAAAAACATGTGTAATCCTTAGAAATCTTTATAAGTAAAGCTTTCGTACTGCAAGCTTATTCAAAGGTTAAACTAACACTACCTAAAAAGAAACTGTAGATCTTGATATGCATTTTTAACATCCTGAAAATATAATTAAAGTCTATTTTGTATTTCTCAAAAATAGAATCTTAATGAGATTACTCTAGGAAACCATTCAATCTGGAGACTGTTAGAATTGCTTGATTCAAAATCTCACCGGGCTCATGTCTGAATAATTTATTTCTCGCCAGCATGAGTAAATTTGTACAAAGTAATTGAAAACCTGTAACATAGTATGTCAGAATGAACATAACAAAAGATCTATCAATTTATAGAATAGCCCATATTATGACTATTTGAAGATCAATGTAAAGTTTATAAAATGCTCGATGTGAAATCAGCTAGCAAATGTAACAACAAACTGTTCTGCTTATGCACTTAACACTAGTTGCAAAGCAGTGTCTCAAGTCTCACATAAGCGATAATTTTTTTCTTGAACGCTAATTTATAATTTGGTAGTTGTATAAGCGCTTTAGCCACATTGACATTACAATAAGTAAATATTAAGGGTCCTTAAAAAATTCAATCAATTTTATAATAGATATGTACGGGCAGCGCTGCTGGCCCTCCACATGTTAATACTGATAATACCTCATTGACATTGTACGTATGCTGGCATCAGTAACGTTACTCTGCAATGTGAAATATCCAAAGTTATGGACAATAAATAATATATAAAAACAAGAATAATAATTTAATTGGATTAGGCACTCACGCGGCGAAATAGCCCAAGCCCGATGTCATAGAAAGTGATTATGGGCACTAACTATGCTACAATCAGATGAATTTGTATTGGGCTTCTCATCTCTTCCACAGAGTAAGGTCACGTTCGGAAAAAAAGGGCTAGACCGGTAATGACGACATCGGTGGCCCATTGGGGGACAGGGAGTGAAAAGAGGGCAACGCATCGGCATAGTAATTGAGCGGATGTTCATGGGCATCGGTAGTAGTAAAAGGGCTCCGATTTCTCGTTTGCCCCCTATTCTATGAAAGAACTATAGACACACAGCGTCACTGCCTCCGCGTCTCGGACACGGGCCCTGCTCGAGCTGCAGAGTGAATCATCGCGTCACCGACGGACTTCCGAGGACGTGGATAACGGGCGCAATCCGTGTCAATAATGGACAGATTAAAAAAAATTATAGTTCTCTTACCAGGCCTGGGGTAGGCACAAGTGCTCGAATGGAAACACGTTGGGCATCAAAATGACGAGCTGCCACCAATTACTTCTACACATCTCTCGTTCCCTCCCCACCACTGCGTCCCACATTGGCCCGGATCCCATGTGCGGCACCCATGTCATCGCCAAACCCATTACGACCAGTACTGGAGGTATAAGCCTGTAAATATTGATCTCACATGCAATAAACATAATTAACATCTACATATTTTTAATAAACATGCGTATCAATGTCATAAATGATTATAACACATGTTATTCGGTTACTTAAGTATTACATATTATAACATTGTTACACTTATAATTCGGTGATTAAGTCACCTAATAATATATCATTTATATACGTGTTACAATGTAATAACATTTTAATATTAAAAATATACATGTTATTGTACTTTAGTGAGAGAGTAGGGAGTAAGTGGCCATGTGCAGCATGGCCACTTACTCCAGCCACTTGCAGCCGAAAGGGACATGGGAGGAGCCTCTCGCTCACATGACTCCACCGCAAAGTGACTTGCTATGTTGTCGTGTTGCGTGCGATCGTGAGTAACCGGTGGCCAGTTGGAAGGAAGAAAGAAAGGAGAGCATCGCATCTACACGACGATGATGCGTATGTCTATGAGCGCCGGCAGTTGTTGGAAGGCCCAGATTTCTCGTTCGCCCTCAGATATAATAAAAATTTCGCTTTTACCGCTTGGCGCGTTGCTACCTGAATGATTCGTATAACCAGATGTAACTTTATCTGCGAGTTTATAAAAAGAAAATGAAGATATTTTTAAGAATACAATACCTTCAAAGTAAAGGAATCACATTTTATTCTGCAATATCCTGCCAATTTATGAGAGATAATTCAATATAACACCAACAACACACCTTACATATAGTACCGCCAGAAATTGACATCTCCAGTGTCACGTTTCATGCGGGTTGTGAGTAGCCGGTGGCCCATTGGGTTGGCAGAAGGAGGGCAACGCATCGTAATTATGTGAATGTTCATGGGTGTCGGTAGTCTTTACAAGGCTCCGAGTGCTCGTTTGCCCCTATTCTACATATATATAAAAAAATCTTAACGCCACTTCCCTATTGGGACTGGGGGGGCCTAAACATACTTTTGATAAAACCCTACAAAATAGTCTTGGTGGGTTACTTTAATTATATAACATTTCAAATGTTACAATTGATAACGATTGTAGTCATTTCCTACCTCAACCATCTATTGACAATAGCCATAGGCACGGTCTTGAGAGAGAATTGATGGGTTTCAGCGTAAAGTATCATCTTGTAGGCCATCAGGAACCCTCCCATCACGAAGAATATTTGCACAATGATTCGAGCATTGAACAGCAGCGACTTGAAGAAGTCGTCGTATGCCTGTAAAAATATTTTGTTGTTACGATTATATAAAATATATCAACGTGACACCGCCAATGCGTCCGTTTGTATCTGTAGGCCTGTTGCAGGAGAGAAGAAAGGTTGGCAACGCATCGCCATAGTACATCTGCGGATGTTTTTCGGCGTCGTTAGTCCCAAAAGGGCCCTCCGATTTGTGTTGTATATACCTAAACTAAAAAGAAAGCTCCTGAAGTAGTTATATGCCTACCTGTCGGTATGATTTATATTTTGTAAATAAATGTATGCGTATTTTAGTGTGACTAGATTTTTCACTCCTAACTTACAATTAGCCTTTCACTGTTAGCTCACAATTGTGTATGACGTTCAGACTGAATTTATAGAAATTGAAAGAAAATTAGAACTTTTATTAGTTCAAATTTTAATCATAATAGGATTTTTGTAAATAAACATTTTACATTATCAATGTTATAAGCCTGCTAAGCTATGATATAATATTTATTTGATTAATAAAATTAACTGTCTGCTTTTCTTGTCAAGTCCTTTAACAAAGCTGGGTCGCCTTAATTAAACGAAGTACCAAATTATCATTCTAATTACTTCTATTCATTTCATTGAAAGTCTTTTAGATTACTCGTTAAGGATGGGTTTTGAATAAATATGAATTAGAAAAATGTATTTTTACTACATACTGGCACGTATAGAATACTTTTGTGTTGCATAGTTCATGTTTCGACTGTATGCCATGACGATACTGCTGACCGGAGTTATACGTGTGAAACCGCGGGGCAAGGCTTGTTAGTAGTCAGTATATATACACGTGATATAGTAAAATGTTAAGTGTAATGTATCTGCCTTGTGGTCTAATAGTAAGCATTGAAAATGCGTAACCTTGGACCTCAGGAGACGGGACAGGCTCGCCGTAGAGAAGGCTCGGTGTTTTGTAGCGCTGGGGCACCTCACTAAAGGCGGCGCTAATGGCATTCGCGGTGGTCCTAGTGAGTATTCAGCACAAGAATATATCGCGAGCCCCGAACGTCACCGGACCCCAGCCCGGGCCGGTGAAGGCGAGTAAAGGTCCTCACAGGATCACAATCAAACCTTACTTCCTCGCCAGGTGGGACAGTACTGACAGTTGGCGTCGGGAGTTGTCAAAACGCTACGAATGCTTGTTTGCCGCCCCCCCCCCCCCCAATGCTATTAAAAATATCTCAAATGATCATTCTTATATCTTTAATTGATCTATATTTGTGTATTAATGTCATTTCCAATGGAAAAAATATTTTTTTCTTTGTTAAAATATTTACAGCAATACCAGTTATATACATTTATTTTGGATTTTTTGAAGTCACGATATCATTATTAGGGAGGTGCCTCACGCTCACGCGACACCGCCATAAAGTGATGCTATTCGTGCGGTACGTGAGTAGCCCATGGGGGAGGGTATTCTTTTTGGTAGATACACGTTATAACTCTATTATAAATTCAGCTCAACGATGTGCTGAGAGCCCCACACAACACTGAGCCCCACCCCAGGCAGGTGAAAAGAAAGGACCTAACGATGTCACAGGCAAAAATCCCGTACCGTCCAGACACTTGTGCACTATACACCATTATAAAAGTATTATTAATATAGAAATGGGTTTTTTAAGTTTAGGTAAAACGACAGTTGAAAAGCCAGCTGTGGCCTTTTGTCGGCAAAAGTTGGAGAACTGGGTTATAAATTTGCAATTTAAAAATGTAACCTACAGAAATACCTATTTCGCACGGCTTATTTACACAAAGTGCGTAATAAAACTCAAATATTGACTTTTTTATTGGTTAGTGGAACAAAGCATTGATGATATCAACAAGAGGCTTTGCAAATTAATCGCCCTTCGTCACCCACGTGTCTATAAGATATCCAAATCGCAAAAAACATAATCATTTCAAGCTTCTTTTATATGAATAGGTAGGTAACATCCCGATCACGATCTAAATCATAATTTAAATTTGAGAAACAATAATTAAAAGTAAGTAAGCTACAGAAATCTATTATTTATTTGTGTTGAAACTGCTGTCGTTTAAACTAAAGAACGTAAAAACCCGGAATTCTAATTCTGCATAAGGTCAGCTCGATCTGCTGAAGATTTATTAGCCACTAGACTAACAAAATACTCACATTTTTTATTTTTCTATGGGATAAGGGATAAACAATCAGGTGCCGGGTAACTACTGCCGCCCATAGACATCCGCATGACCCGAGGTTATGCAGGCGCGTTGCCGTCCTTTAAGATGGGAGTAGGCTATTTTCTTGAAGAACCCCATCTATTATCGGAATATCACTGACTACTACGCATCTAATGACTGCAACGCATCGATAATATAAAAGATAGATAGAATAAGTTTTGTATCTTTACTCGCTTAATGTCTTAATTTAGCTCAGCGTAAGGGCGTGCTACATTGGTCAAGTCTGCTGATGTGTCCAGACTATCAGGATGGAACACCGTAAGGTTTAGCCTGTGTAAACATCTATATTTGGCGCACCCATTTTGTTGACAGAATGATTTGATAATAAGTATATATGTGTTTCGCATAAACTTACTAAGGCAGTGAATGAATGAACGCGTAATATTTCGAAGTAATAACCTTTGCTTCTGCGTCGTCTAGACGTAATGTTTACGTCGACGCAATCAAACCTCATTGCGCCGAGGACCGGAAAATGTTGTAAGCGCATAGAATATCATTGCGTGTGTAGCGTACTTATTTAGATTTTGAAATGGACCATTTTCGTAAATGATTACGAGCTCACAAGTTATTTCTTATATTCGGAAGTTGAGACATGCTATCACCTGAGCATCAGGAGAGTTTCAGTCTAAACGTATCATATCATATACGGATGTGGTTTGTGTACTTATAAAATATATATATTATCTCTAAACATTACTAGCACTGCCACGCGGTTTTACCTGCGCACTCCGCCTCCAAAAATTCACACATGGTGGTGGAGATTCATAAAATTCGTTCTTAGCGGAGGCCCGCACCTAAAAGTCTATCAAGCTTCAAGCTTGTAGGTGTAGTAGTTTCTGAGATTTCGTGATCAATCAAGGAGTGGTATTTCACTTTAATGTAAGTAGATCACGTAAGATGGTTCTAAATGATGGACTAACTGACCAGTTAACCCATAAAAGGTACAAGACAATACCAATCAAGCTCAACTTCGATGCACATTTATGATCTAGGCATACACTAGGAAAATTCCCGAAACTGTAGGTGTATATCTGATTAATTGCCTCGAAATCTACCAAACGGAATTCCGCGTGGTTACAACCTAAGGCTAGAGCAATTCTAGAGAAAGGTTTTAGTGTACATTTTGTTGAGGTCCCGCCTCTATTATCGGAAAAATCAAGAAGTGCTTTTGGACACAAAGTTAGACTTTAGAAGAATTTCGAAGTACTTTAGAACTTTAAGGGAGGGCGAAGGAGAGCAACGGGTCGGCATAATAATTATGTGGATGTTCATGGGCATCGGTAGTCGTAAAAAGACTCCCATTGCTGTTCTATAAAAAAAAAAAGAATTTTAAGTGTAAATTCCAATGAGACAATCCAGCTCCGTAGCTGGTACGTTAGTACCGAGCACCACTCGGAAGAGTTCTCAAGGTAAATGCGTTGCAGGATACTTCATTGAACGTTCAGATTTATACCGTAGTTGAGTCTTACGAAACTTTTAACCTTTTGCAACCGGCAACTTTAGTTAAGTTCTTACACAACTTTTAGTAAGTTGATACGAGTAGACTGATTTACGAGTTGAAACATACCAATGTTTGAAACGGAATAATAAAAAATAATTCAATAATGAACTTGCTGCAAGTAAAATAATCTACTGGTGCTCAAACCCCCTTCCACAAACATTGTCTTAGTCATCGACCTAAGTCATCCTAATATAACAAACACTCAGTGTCTTTAAGTATTAACATACATAATTCATAATCACCTGCATAGTTAGTATACAGATGAGTAAGCTTTCTTTTCTCCTCCCCTACATTGGGCTACTGGAAACACACAAACCGCAAGAAACGTTTTCACGTTTCTATATATATCGTATAATGACAGCTATCTTATGGCATAGCTGTCATTATACGGCGTTGTCATGTGAGTGTGAAGTACATCTCCGATCGTACAATACAAATTTGGCTGCAATGCAGCATAGCAGTCTAATTAAAAAACTAAACGACATATAAAGACTTAACCTCATTCGAGTATAAGCCAACGAACCGCCAGGCCCGTCCCAATACAACCATCAAAAGCTGCCACTGCTCTTATTTATTTCAATTATTTGCCTACTTTACAAATCATTCAATATTTCCGACTAAACTTCAAAAGGTTTGCCTATAGAAAAAAATTATTACAACCAATACTCGTACAATGGGGGACAGGAGAAATTATCAAAACAAGTTAATCAAACCGTGATATTTCGTCGAAGCGTTTCCGTTTGGATGGATAATTTTGTTAATTTGTTTCCGATATTAATTATAGAATAATTAATGGTTTCCAGGTCATTAAATTCAATTGTGACACTCGTGAATACTTGTCACGTTACGGTGTTCATTTTTACGGCTATCCGTGATTTTAGAGCGTGTCATTCGCGGGACGTTTACCCGAATATCATCTAGACTTGACATTTAGACGTTGCAGGTTTTTATGTCGCGGGGCAGTGCCTTTATTCCCATTGATGATCCTAGTTGCGATGCGTTGGTAATGTGGCGTGAGGACTGAATTAGATATCCTGTCCACCTTAACAGGGATTGGTTTGATTGGCAACGGATACCACAGAAGTAGTATCCACGGATTCCAAATATGTATAGGGTCACCGCTTGAAATTTTACATTCCAGTCTAACTAAACGAATAGTCCACAGGTGTCTTAGTGCAAGCACACGCTTTTGGATATAGACGAAGCGGCTTGGTCGTTTCTCATAAAACATATCACATGAAAAATAATTTTAATCTTTGAAACATTAATGAATTCAAATAGAATATTTGCCCGTACCATTGTATACTACACTTTTACTTATTTAACTTTTTAATATAACGATTCCGATAGGTTTAACTTTTGTTTTATACAGGCTTACCTTTTCAATGAATTCTGGATTCGCGGTGTAACCGTAACCGATGAAGATCATTGAATGTAGACCAAGGATCATCACCATAGTGTAGAACCTGAAATGGAATGACAAAATTTGATTTCCACACAAATACCGGGGTAAAGGTCGCGGTGTCAGACCTTGAAACTTATCTCGCCAAGTGATTGACACACTTGACGTAGATGGCGGTAGATACTATGATGTTAAACCACTTGATTCAATTACGATGTTCAATTTTTTTTGTCATTGGAACCATCTCTAATAATAAAAATTAATTTATCTCCATGTAATCATTTATCTATTCACGTTTCGAAGCGTTAATAAGTTGTTTTATAATAAATACCAAGAAAATGCTTTTTAGATTTCCAAGCATTCGACGTATTAGCAGAAAATAACAAATTAGCTCCTAAATTTACCAGTCATGTGCTGCGTTGCTGCCGAATTTAGTCCCTACCGGGGCAGTGACATCTATGCGTTCTGCGCGGTGTGAGTATAGGAAAGGTATGTAGATGTTTGTGATCGTTAGTTATTAAAATACTTCGATGGTCTGTTTACGTCTTTAAACTATAAATAAATATATTGACAACAGAACTCTTCAAGGGGTACTCAACGCTCACTATAGCGTGTCACAATCGTGATAAGAACATTTGGTGTGATAATTTTATGGGAAACGTTCTTTTTATAGTACAGGGGGACTAACTACCGGCGCCGATAAGAATCAGCATAACTATGCCGACGCGTTGCCGTCCTTTTCACCGTCTCAACTGATCACCGGTTTACGGCGGTATCAAGTGAGCGAGAGATAAGGCCCGTATCCGTTGCATAGCAGGACGTAGTGTCATGCACCATGCATGGCACTTACATCTCCTATGCAGCATGACACTACCTCTTACAAAAAGTAAGTAAGTTTACGTAAGTATTCTTATTTGTCTCGTAGTCTTTTTCCTTCTTTCCGTTTCAATTACTTCACCTTTAATATACAGTAAAAATAATAACATTCATACGTTACGTTCGCTAACGCATGATGTTAAAATTTCACGGAGGCATACTCTGAAGGCGCTTATAACACAAGCGAAACCTCTGATCTTTTTTATTGAAGCATATTTAAATATTTCAATTTAAGCTTCCAGGTGATCTTGAAATACTTCAGGACCGTATTACGTAATTTATCTTCATGTTAGCGCTCTTGTGGACACCATAAAAAGGAGATTTTATTTTATCTTTGATCTTCGCAAACATGAAATGAAACCCTTTATTAGGACAGGTAGTGCCGTACAGTATAGGAGGAGATAGTGCCATGCATACTGCGTGATACTACATCCTCATATGCAACGAAATTATGCCGGCACGACCGGGGAGGTACCTCTCGCAAACATAATACCGGCGTAAAGAGAAATTTTTAATATCCTGTTTGATGCGGTTTGTGAGTAGGAGGTGGCTCGTTGGGGGAGGTGGACGGAGGGCAACGCATCGGTATAGTAACTATGTGGATGTTCATGGGCGTCGATAGTCGCACAGAGGCTCCGATTTCTCGTTTGCCCCGCACCCCCTATTCTATAAAAAAGTGTCTGTTCACTTTACATTTGCAAAGACTTTTATTAAATAAGAAAATACTTTAATGAAAACCATGTACAATTAAGATTTCGAATTGTATCTCTCCTATGCTGTAAAACAGATATAACCTGTATGTTCCTTTACATATCTCGTGTTCTACAAATGGAATTTTCTCGGAGGCTAATAATTATTTCTAAACGTGTTAAATTGTTGGCGAGTGTAATTACAGAGTTGCGACCAATTAGAACGGGTAAGGTGTTGGATGTTAATCTCCATCTTCAAGTTAACACCTTGCTTGCGTTTTCGCCACATTCTACTCAATAAAACGAGACTAATGTTTAACTGATATTTTCTATTTATTTTTCTATGTCCCTTCTATTGTGTCTAATTTATCATTAATTGGGTTTATATGTCTCATTCGTATTTATTTTTAATTGAATTACAATTATGATTGTTTAAGCCGCCGTACGTGCGTGTTTCGATTAAATCCATTTACCTACGCTATGGTAATCCGTAAACAGAATGGATTACCTGCGCAGGTCCCCGATTTACTGCAACTCTAGACCATAGCCAGATTGAGTATCGTCCGGTATACCTGAATGATTAATAAAACAGAAAAAACCGCCCCTTTACGGGGAGGTGTTTGTTCTTTTTTCATTTATAAGAGTTTAGGTTTCGTTCCTTTTTTATTTTTAATATTAAGGTTTTCGTTGATTTATTTTTACTACCAAACGGTGCGTTTTATAACGCCCAAATTGTATTTGATCGTAACGGCTCTCAAGCAACATCGGCAACAGGTTGTCGTATACAAAAACAGACTATTATAGAGTATTATTCAAATTGTAGCATTTTTAAGGTGTCTAAAACAACATTTAAATGATATCAGTCGATAGTTGTTAATTTATTACTACACAGTTATACTAAATTTTGTACTGGCTTGCGAATTGAATTATGATATTTGCCAATGTAGCGTTTATAGATCGGAACCGTTTCTTTTAAATGTTGTAAGCGGATTCACGGCTAAAGGAGCAAGTACACTTTTTTAGGAACACTTATAACTCTGTTGTGGCATTTCGTACTGTCAATGGGTCTATAGGTGGACAGATGGATCTTTTAAAGGGGAGCAACAATGCAGTTGTCCACGGGCGTCATTTCCAGACCTGAAATTATGCTGTGAAAGCAAAGGAAAGCCGAACACAGCTCATCGGATTGCTGTAAGTGTCCGTCGGGCGACGAGACTAGGTTAAAGAGTAGTCCGACCCACCACTCTCCCGCAGAATGAAAAGATGCATCCCGATGTGGGAAGGTTTCTATATTTAACTATTATTATCATGGCCAAAGAGGCGATGTGGTCCATAATAAACGGGTGTCAGTAATCCCTTGCCATTAGGCAATCATGATGTTTTCAGATATGAATCACTATGGATTCACATAGACACTATGTTTATTCCCCACCATGGTTCAAGCCTTGTCGTGGTGGTGGGGCTCAGTAGCCTGGGGTGAACCCAGACACATTGGGCGCAGCCAATTGCACCAAGGAGGCGGTGCCCTTTTTACCCCTCTTATAGGAAAGGTCCTCTTATAAGGAGAGGGAACAAAAGAGCGAAAGGAGGCGGCGCTTTTGCGCACTGGGCAAGGAGCGAGGATGGAAAACTCACCCCATTGCAACGTCCCAAAGAAGAGTTGTCCTGTAGTGCGGGACAACACCATCTGTGGAGTTAGCGTCGATCCCTTAGGGGGCTGCCTAGCCATCGAGATTTATGATTTGTTGTTTCAGGGCACCTCACCAAAGGCAGCACTGATGACACTCGCGGTGGTTTTTGTGGGTATTCGGCACTATGATGTGCCGCGAGCCCCACACACCACTGGAAACCTACCAGGGCTAGTGAAGGTCTAAGCGCGTTTCTCGGCGTTAACAAAATAAAGATACTGTGTGTATTAAGAATAAAAAAGTGCATATATCCGTTCTGATGTGCGAAATTTTGCTTGCTCTTTTAGAACGATGCGCAAGAGACGAGCGGCAAATCATTACTCTCATCGCTACTGTTTCTCGCGATTTTACTCCTAATATCTTTCATATTGCGCAACTTATAACTTTTCTTCTGATATCTGACCTATTTGATATATGACACTAATGTCATAACCACCAATTTAGTCTACTGCGGCCAAAGACTATAGAGTAAATAATTAAAATATTATAGTGCGGAAGCAGGCGCGTAGACACAAGCCAATGCACTCTCCATTTCCTCTTACTCATGTTCGAATGGGACTGCTAGTCCGATACAACCAGAGAGAAACCAGATGACGGGCGGTTTAAATATGTGCATAGTTAAACCGCCATTGCATGGAGGTTTTAAAAAAAATCGCATCCTGACCAACCTTCGTATGATTTTGCACCAAATCGGGACGAATTGTTTGGCTATGTAATGAAATACTACTCATCGATTTATCCCTTGTTATAAACTAACTGGTGCCCGTAACTTCATACGCGTAGACTTTGTGAAATCGTTAACCAATATGTGTTACGGTTTCGCTGGAACCCTTAGAGTTCTACGTCAGGCATTCGTGGCCCTTGAATACTATATAGACAATACAAAACAAAATGCTTATCGAGGTCAATATGATTACCTACAGCGCCACTTCCATATCCCTCACTTATTACAAAAAAAAGGAAATATGATTTTTATTGATCACAACATGTTCTTGTGGGTTAGTAACATTACAAACTAATTAATTATGCTACGTTACTGAAATCAATAGACGTACTGTAGTCAGCATTTGCAATACCAATACATTGGGTACAATATAACACGGATAATACGACGCTGATATTCAGTGCGTCCTTTATCAAGCACTTGGACCGACAGTACGGCGGGCTCTAAGGACTCATGCAGAACATGATGGATATCAAACTCAATCATGATGGAGATCAAATAGCACAGGAAAGAAGTTTCTTAAATTACCGTGTACATACAGACATATAGACAACCGTTCACAATTTTTTTTTGTTAAAATTGAATTATGTTCTGTGATGATTTGGTTTAACCACTATCTTCTTTAAGGAATTACTGTTGGCAGCGCTGTTGCCCTCGCCCCTACAGTTCGTCGTGTCTGCGGAAGACTTTTTTGTCTTCAGGTTTTAGGTAGACGATAGGGGGACAGACCCCCCTCCTTTCTCGCAGATGGGAAGATGCAAACCGGAATTTTTGTGGACATTACACTATAGTAATTATTTTTGGGACCGAAAAGGGGGAAGCGGTCCCCCTCCCTACGCTAGTGGGACGGCGCGCGCACGATGCCGTTTAATGTTACGGGACGTGTATAAGGATAGTGGAGCTCGTCTTTCGGTTTGGCTTGTCAGAGGAGGCCGGCCTCCTCCCCCACCCTCTGACGGGTGGGGTCGATTTGGGCTTCCAATCGGCTAGAAGCCGTGATCATAGTTTGATTTTTATTTTTAGAGCTCTCTAAGATCACGTTTTCTTATTTCTACATTTATCTAAGCTCACGTCTTACGAATTCGAACCCGGGCACGTTTCCGTAAGCGGTGTGTGAGTTTGTCATTCTGTCAGTCATATGTCTTATAGCTGTGTCACTATAAGTGAGGTTTCAACGCTCGACTGGTACGAGCGGTGTTCGTAGTATTGGTTCTAGCAGGAGAAAATGCATTTACGCACCATCCAGCCGACCCAAGGGGGCCCGAAGTGTGTGTCGGGCTCAGGTCGTGAAGCGATAGCCACTACCGACTAAAACCTGCTATTCGTAGGTTGGCCCTATTGGCATTTTACAGCGGATGCGTGTCTGGGTGGGTCTTTGCTTGTGTGCAAGGGTGGA
Source organism: Eumaeus atala (assembly GCA_017140195.1). Lineage (NCBI taxonomy): Eukaryota > Metazoa > Arthropoda > Insecta > Lepidoptera > Lycaenidae > Eumaeus > Eumaeus atala. The sequence continues at coordinate 417,110 of JAFELO010000698.1, forward strand.
CTTAGCAATTGCTACGGCTATCACGTCGTCGGCGTCGTGCAATACGTGCTACGGCCGACGATATCGAGAATCAGTTATTAGCGTCGGATCGTATTCCGACGTTTTTCTTATAAGATTATTTGGCTGATTTAGGGCCCTATCAAAGAACTTTTGAGACAGCTCTTTAAAGTGGCCCTTAATCGAGGTCAGTTTGAAGTCACAGTGTAGATCGATATTGCGTACGTACCAGGGGCAACCAGTGGCCGTACGCAGGAACCTGTTTCGCAGTTTCTGTAAACGATGTATTTCTTGGGGAGATATGTGCGCCAATGCGGCACTGCAATACGACATAATCGGTCGAATGCATGCTATATACAAAGTGAGCTTATGTCTATTAGCCATTTTGCTCCTTTTGTTTATCAGAGGATAGAGTTTGAACAGGACGTATTGCGCCTTTTTTATAACTCTATCGATGTGATTCCGGAAGTCCATCGATCTATTCAGTGTGACGCCGAGATATTTGACCGTCTCCGCTCTAGGAATTTCGTTCCCGTAGAGCAGGATAGGGGTCATTTTGTTCCTTTTCTTTTCGCGCTCTCCTGTCGCGCGTGATCTGGTTCGGGTGAATAGCATCGACTCACTCTTTTCCGCGTTCCCCTCTGTCCTCCCTTTCAGGAACCATTCACCGAGGTCGGTGGCGGCCCTTTGGAGTAGTCTGGCTCCCTCTCTGGGAACGTTCCTTATGTTTATTATATTCCTCTGTATTTTATATGCAATGTATTTTAACTCTTTTAATACATATCGACACAGTGCAACGTGGGCATTATCCGACATCAGTGATCTTTCGGTGGAGTGTTAGTTATGAAGCAGTGACTTTACGACATTTTCGTGAAAAAGGTATCAAAACATCGGCACAAATGGATCAAGATACCATTCTTTAGAAGGTAGTTAACTCCCTTAACGAAATTTCATATCGTCCCGAGCTTAATCTGATGGATTACGTAAACACCTGAATAAACAAAAACAATTATATACCATTTCCACAAATAATTTATTTTGCAATTTACCTTGTACAATTAATTTATTCTTAAATTATTTGTGGCAAAAGTATATAAATTTATTTATCTATTCTAGTGTTAACATGAATATCCATCAAGAAGTAACAAATATTCAATCAACTATTACGGATTATGATTTATGGTCAGTTTTAGAGTGTACAGCCCGCTCTATACGCCATGATAATTTGGGGTTCTTAAAACAATCCAGACTATTGGCAGTGACGAATTTACCCACGGAAAGAGTGCGTCGTGCTTCTCTTGAAAACTGGCCTCAAAGTTTAAAGGACTGTATTGTAGCCAATGGAGGCCACTTCAAATAAGCCATATGATACATAAAATACCATATTTTTAATTGTTTTATATTTGTGTATTAAACTAACACACTGTAAAAATAATAAACGTTTGCAATGAAAAAAAAAAAACTTTATATTTATGGCAAGACTTGGTAAGTTGCCCAGGCCTATCAGCTACTCAGCAACGAAAGTTTCATTCATATCCGTCAATTATTTTCAGGGAGCTTGCACAAATAGACAAACATATAACCAGACATTTTTTTTGCCATTTCGTCTCTAATTTAGCTTCCATATATTTTAGAAACACAAAAAATAAACGATTTCTGTTTTTGTAAAATATTTAATAACACACAATTTTTTTAAAGTTTTTTTAACAAAAGACTAAACATAGATATTAGATTATTGGTATTATTTATTATTGGTTCGCAAGTTTACGGTAGCTCAACGGGCTATTGAACGTGCTATGTTGGGCGCTTCTCTGTCCGACAGAATTCGTAACGAAGTCATAAGGCAGAGAACTAAAATATCCGATATCACGAGACGAATAAGCTCGCTGAAGTGGCAATGGGCTGGTCACGCGCTCAGAAGAACAGACGGCAGATGAGTCAGCAAGTTTCTGGAGTGGAGGCCGCGTTTAGGAAAACGAAATGTTGGTCGACCGTTCACCAGGTGGAAAGACGATCTCCGTGCACTAGTGGTCCAGGATGGATGCGAGTAGCAGGAGATCGGCTGTCTTGACGTTCATTGAAAGAGGGCTATGTCCAGCATTGGACCGATAAGGACTGATAATGATAATGATGATGATTAGATTATATGAGATATGCAAGATTTTGTCAGTAGATATTGAAAGGCCACATTCGGAATCTCATAATCTTTGGTTGAAAATGCTCACCACAAGTAGAATCACAGAGTGAATCTTTATTAGGCAACATGACCTACATAATACTAAATGAGCCTACTGGATCATCATGGCTACTCACAAAATCTCGTAGGTAATGTGAAATGAAAAATAGTAGAATGTTTTACACTTCAGCGGTAGAGAATTGTAAAAAAAATACTGAAATCGCCTGCAGGCTATTCCATTCTGAATTTAACGAGCTAAATAAATTTCTAACTTCAAAGATTTCAAATTTGTATTTTTTTTTGCAGTGAAAATATATATGATCGAATTCAAAAATTAATGAAACATTTCTTACAAGTTAAAAGCTGCACATTTTTTCGTTATGTTTATTTATAACTAGCAATCCGCTCCAGCTTGGCTTGTGAATAAAAGGGTTTAGATAACAATCATTATATATTCAAATCTACCTCGGGAATTTCTCTTACCGTGGGCAAAGATCGCATGCAAACCTGTTTAGCAGACTTTGATAGTTGAGTTTTACACATAAATCGCATTGTGTATACCACGTGGGTGCTTTGTTACATAGTAAGTATAGCTACTGTTTTCGTATATTTACGCGAATGTTATTATTTATAGGATGAGACATATTTTGTTTTAGACTTAATTATATTTATTACCGGATCAGAAACAGGTGGTAAACCCAACAATCCTTTCTATTAAAATTTAAATGCTTACTAATTCCAATTGCCTCAAGAATCATCCTTGGACGGAATCGCGAGGATTTGAGGTCTGTCAAATATATTAAAATGACGGGTGTTATATTGTACATGTGACAAACTGCAGACTTAGTAAAACGGTGATGTTTCACATCTACAATATGTTCTTAACTTCTTTCTATATTAAAAGATAGCACAAGGATTTCAACACATTCGTTCATGACGGTGATTCTGTCTCATTCCACGAGAAAATCTTAAGAAACGCGATAAAATCCGTTAAATAGTCGTAACAAAGCAGCTATACTAGTATGAGCTGATTGTTATTATTATATTATCAAAATATACATTTGATGTAATATATAAGTCAGTACGTACCACTCCAATTCATAAGATTAATTAATATTATTACATGGTTAATGCATTAGTTACGCCACGTAGTGCGTTAATTGATACTGATTTGAAGTTAATGTTAAGTGTTAACACGTATGATGAACAAATAGCTTAATATTATACAACAATATTAATTATTAGCAAGAGGAGTAGCTGCATTGCAACGGATATGAGGTGACATGATCGGGGAGATATCTCTCACAAGATAGCGTCGTAAACTGACATATATGGTACCGCGTTTCGTGCGACTGGTAAGTGTCCAGCGGCTCATAGGATGCGGCAATCAGGGCTCTTAACGCTCACTTGTACCTTGTATTGTAAAAAAATATCATAGGTAACGACACACCAACACCACACCAACTGCAAATTAGGAAGAGGTAGTGCCATGCTGCACAAGAGGAGGTAGTGCCATGCATAGTGCATAGCACTATATCCTACGCAACGGTCCTGGGACGGCACAGTAATTATGTGGATGTTCATGGGCGTTGGTAGTCGTAAAAAGCCTCCAATTGCTCGTTTGCGGGGGGGAAAATATTCTATAAAAATACTGCTTACTGACATGTACCTCTACCTGTGCCCGACGGTTAAAGCCTTCCCAAGAGAGTTATTTATATCTAGCCTATAACCTGGCTAGGGTTTTTTGATATATATTAATAAAGTATACATCAAAACCTGTTCAGCTATTTTCAAATTAAACAGAAAAGAAAATCTGGTAATTGTTGAAATGTATTCTAGGAATATTATCGGTACTGTCCGTAAGGCGATAAAACATATGCAGTTTTGTTTATTATATTTGAATATTGATTAGTCTATTCGTTTTAGGTTTTACCGTAAGAGCTAGTAACATGAATTAATTAATTATTTGTGTGGGGATGTTGGGAAGCTAACTAAAATAATAGTAATAAATTATTTTTCAATAATAATTATAAAATATCTTTAAAAAATAAATAATCTTTTTTATTCCAAATAATATTATAGTTATTTGTGTAAATCTGTGGTTTTCACACTAGGCTTAGTCTGGGTTGCGATGACCGCAAAATAAGAGAAAAGAACAGGTGTTAACAAATGCCTGTATTCTGGCTATTACTATAATGTAATCAGCTGCACATCGGGTAAAATAAGTTGCATGAGAACTTGGATACCATCCAAGTGCCAACAAAGTTTTTTGCTCAGGCCTTCATAAAGCCCGGACGCTTCAAGTACTTGTCAAGATTAACAACATCAAAACGCGTTTGTATTGCAATATTTCATTATAGATCTCCCATGGCTGCCTTCAATCTCCGTCACAACGGCTCGATGGTTCCGTACTATTGAAATGTCATCTAACTTACATAATTAACCGAATTTCAGATCAATCTGACAATGGAAAATGAATCCAGTTCAGCTCGCATGATTCTTTTACACAACCCGGCAACCAAACAAGTGAAAATAATAAAAATCTTTTAATTAGATTTTAGTCGCTGCTATTTCATATTTTACAGAAATAATTTCGTTAAATGTTAACAATATTATCGATGTTAAAAATAAAGAACATATTTTAATTATAGAAAATGATTTATCCTAAAGAAAGTTTAGGTGTTTATAATATATAAATCTATACTATATGATATAGAACAAACTCGCAAAAGCTGTTTGCGTGCATGTACTCGATTTACTCATAATCTACTGGACCGATTTCTATTCGGTTGTCAAGAATGGATTCAGCGATTCCCGAAGAAGAATTTGCCTTCGTAGCAATCCGACACTTCTTATTCACGGGCGAACCCGGAACGGATCGCAAGTTTATATTAAACTTTAAATTTTTATCTGTAAATTCTAATTTTATTTTACTCATTACAATAAAAGTAGGTGTTCGGATTTTATATCGGCACATTTTACTGTTTGTAGGTAACAATCTGAAATCGCATAAATATTATATTTTTTATCCTGAAAGTACAAGGGCAGCTTTATCATCATAAACCTTAATAAAAAGTTAAATAAATGTACCCTATGAATTACTTTCATTTGTATTAGACAAATGGAAGTAATTCATTGTAAATGAAAGTAATTCATTGTAATGTAAACTAATTCAACAAGCCATCCGAGACTTTAGTATACATCCGACGCCATTGACAAACAATAAATCGGAGCGTTCTCTCGTAATCAGTTTTCGAAAGTTGATATACCAGAATTTTTTAAATAAATAAAAAAGACTAACCGCAAAGCTTGGAAACATTTGAAGATGCCTCCATCGGCGCTACCTCCATGTTTCAGAGCCTTCCAATTTCGCTGCACACAGAAGGCCAACATGAACCTATTACCTGTGAAAATTTATTTTATTTATGTTTTAATTTATTTAATTTCCATTTATATGTTTAAATATATTTCTTAAATACCTAGAGAGAGAGAGAGAGAGAGAGAGAGAGAGAGAGAGATATCTTGGTTGTCATACATAAATTATTGCCTTAATGTTATTTACTAGCATCACGCCGCGACCTCACCCACATAACCCTGGTTATATTAGTCATAGCACCATGATATATAGACTTCGCAGCACCCGCACCGGCTCCCAAACCGAAGCCCTCAAGCGGTGTGACCACACCGCGTGAAAGGCAAGCGGTGAAGCAGACGATGACGATGGCCGCCTTCATCGGCCACACCTGTTCCGGCCTGATGGAGTTGGCCATGGACATTTATAATAGCTATAGTAGCGGCTCCAGCCTCCTAGCTATAGCCATGGCCAGCATACCCAAGCTGGTCGAGTTTGTAACTGGAACCTTCCAGAAGTGGCAGGAAACAAGATAAGAATCCTCTTCTGGAACGCGAGGGACGTCTCGATTAGACGGGCGCTGTTGACGCAACTCCTGTGCGCACAGGAGGTCGACATCGCCTTGATCGGCGAGACCCACTTGAGACCCGGACAGAGATTCTTCATCGCCGGTTACACGTCGTACAGATACGACGATCCCAACAACCGAGCGAAGAGAGGAGTGATGGTGTTGGTCAAAAGAAACATCATACATCAGCCACTCCCAGTCCCTGCGATACAATCGTTCCAAGCGATAGGCGTGGAGATAAAGGCGGGCAACAAGCCGACCATACTCTTCGCAGCCTACAAGGCTCCGGGTGACGCACTGGACGTCGCCGACATCCACCGGCTCCTCTCAGAAGTGCCGACTGTGATCGCCGGCGACCTCAACTGCAAGAGCCCGTCTTGGAACTCTCGTCTCACGAACGCGAACGGAAGGAGACTCCTCGCGGACGCAGACGAGATGGACTACACGGTCCACGGCCCCACGGATCCGACCCACTATCCGGATCAACAAGCGTTCTAGCCAGACGTACTGGACGTGGCCATCACCAAGAACCTAGAGGGCCACTTCTCACTAGAAGTGTTGGAGGAACACCTCGGTTCTGACCACATACCAGTGCTGGCGGAATTACACAACGAGGCGTGCAAACTGCCACCTCTCCCCCCCAGGCAAAAGGTAAATTGGGAAGGGTTTGCCTCCCGCCTCAACGACTCCACCCCGAACTTCCTCGTCAACACCGCGGAAGACGTGGAGAAACTAGCCGAAGAGATGCAGACTTCAA
>JAFELO010000700.1:0-22152 GCA_017140195.1 Eumaeus atala
TGTATTCGTGCAGGTGTACCACAAGGGAGCTGTCTCTCGCCAGCCCTCTACAATTTTTACGCCGGGGACGTGCCTGTTTCCCCCGGAGTGACCGCCGTGCTCTACGTGGACGACACCGCCTTCTTGGCCGCGTCTCTTAACGTGAGGCACGCGGCCAAAAAACTACAGAGAACCCTCGATCTCCTGCCGGAGTGGCTCCAGAAATGTCGGCTGGCGGTCAATCCATCTAAATCACAAGCGATCACCTTTCCCAGACAGGGCACCGTTGGTGCGCTCAAGGTACAGGGCGTCGCGATTCCATGGCACAGGACAGCCAACTTCTTGGGATTCGTGCTAGACTCCGGACTCAAGATAGCTCGCCAGGCCGAAACCGCCATCAGAAAGGCCATATCAGCCACCGCCAGGCTGGCGCCAATCCTGCGGGCGAGTGCCATCCCACTAAAAATGAGGATGGCACTCTACAACATCCACATAAGATCGAGGCTAACATTCGCGACTCCTGCCTGGCATCACTTGCTGAGCGATACGAACAAGCGGAAGCTCCGTGTCGTTCAGAATAAGGTGTTTCGGCAACTGGTCAAGGCTCCAAGGTTCGTGAGGAACCAAACTATACTCAGGGACCTGCGCGTCGAGCCCCTCGATGACTTTGTCGGCAGAATGTCGAGCAACCAGTTCGAAAAGGCGGACGCATCGGAGCACGAGACTCTCAGGGGTCTCGCGCCCTGGCACGCCCGCCCCCCGGACAAATATAGCCTGCCGAGGAAGGGGGACGGATAACCAGTTTCCGTATACCTCCCACACTGGCCTCTAAAAAAAATCACTACTAATCCATTTGACTTCATTTTCACAAGTTATATACATATATACACTTCTCCCTCTCGCTGGACGCTGCAGACGGACATCGCCGACACCGCACGGGCGGTACCGAGTGGGACGTGTCAACCCCGTTGCCACGCTCCCGCATGGATACTAAGCTCCGGTCTGGACCCCCCTCGACCCGGCAACGGGAAGAGTGCGAAGACGTACCGAGTACAACCCCACCGAATTTGGGACAATGCTATGGGGTGAGTTTTCCACCCTAGCCCACACAAAATCGCCCCGTGCACAAAATCTCCTCATCCTGTTGCTCTTTGGTCCCCACTCCTTATAAGAGGAGTAACGGGAGCGATTCCTCGTCCTGATCTTTAACCCCCTCTTCTTATAAGAGGGGTTCAAAGATCCCCCAAGGTTCAATTGGCTTCGCCTGGGTTCAACTACTGGGCTACTGGGCTACTGGGCCCCACCACCACAAGGTTTGAGCCATGGTGAGGATATATATAATTCCCTACTATAATAATACTCAACATACTTAGTGGACCTTATACATTCATTCAGATTATAATATGGGATAGACAGTTCACATACACAATCACACACACACACACACACACACACACACACTCAAAGACACACACAGATAATTATAATTGCTTTTGACTCAATAGTAGATGTTTATTATATATTGACGCTTAAAACTCAATTGAGTACCAATGTTTCGCTAGGGAGGCGGAAGATTGTGCCAGCACTTCGATGCAGGGTTCTTAAAACTGCCCCGAAATGCTATTGGACGATAAATGGGTGTACACAGTGCCTAGTCTGCAGATCTAGTGTTTTGCAATATTCTATATTGAGCTATATTGAAAATAGGTATTCCATGCTTCATAATGCCAAAGTGCATTGAGGCCAGGTGTAGCCTCCTACAATTATTCATTTTTACTATAGATACCCCAAAAAGATATGGGGTGACGTAATTTCGCCATGGTATGTGAGAAAAATCGCGTGCACAGGCACTTTGAGCACGCTGTATTGACTTTTTAGTCCGTTCAAACTCAAACAGCCTGGCTTCTATTACAGAATCGACATCGTTAAACTTTGAAAGCACAAGAGTTTTACAGAGTTGAGTACGAGTGGCTTCATTAAGTGAGTACCTGATGCGATGAAGCACTTTTGAGTGATAAAAATAACTGCGACCTATTTTCGACATGTGTTTTTCGAACCTTAATTTTTGTCTAGTATAAGACCAAGGTTTCGTGCTTCTGCTACTCCTTCTATATTGCTTCAATTCATATTAATAGCAGGATATTTTTTTCACCAAATGCACCTGTTGTTGAGAACCAAGAATGATGAATTTGATTTTATTTGAATTGAGTACTAACGCATTTGAATTTGACTGGTTAAAAATACTGATGGGGTATTCGTTGATTTTGATAATTGCGTGGTCGATGTTCGTTGCTTTAAAAAATAAGTAAAATTTTTATATAATTTTCGTAAATATAAATTTACAATATCGTATACATTTGTTAACGTCCGCAAGAATAGACATTGTGTAATACTGGGCCCAATATAGAACCCTAAGTTACACCTCTTTTTACTTGACCGCGCCCCGGTGAAATCACGTTTGCCAGTCCAGTTTTCACCGAGAGCGATTCCTCCTCCTGATCTTTAAGCCCCCTTTTCTTATATGAGGGGTGCAATTATCCCCCTCGTTTCAAGTGGATTCCTCTGGGTCCATCACAGGCTACTAAGCCCCACCGTCACAACAAGGCTTGAACCAGGGTGGGGTAGAGAGCTCTCCAACCGAGACTTGTTAGAAGTTGATCTCACATTTTCTATATTTGATTTCAGTAATGTAATTTAAGTTATGGAAAACGAATTTTACATGAGAAATATAACAATATTCTAATGAAGTTAAATCTAATAAGCAGCGTATGTTATAATATGGATAAGCAAGAAATTACCATTTTGTGTCTCTTTAAAACTTTATTTTAATCGGACAACTAAATAATCATAAAAATCTTCGAATAGATGTAACAATTTGTGACATCAAGACATTTGTCACCTGAATCTACCCCTGACCATGGTAACCGTATAGCTTGTAAAACGGGATTTTAACATTTTCGACTGTTACTTAATTTTTATTGGTTAGATAGGATCATCACCTACCATGACCAAAAAAATATGCAATCTCTTGCAAACCGCGTTGATAACGTTGTGTAAGGCACGTAACAATGTGCTCCGACTGGATTAATTACGCTATATAATAAAATAATATCTAAACATTACCGTAATTTATTTTATATAAATAAATTTTAGATGCTCAAAGCATATTCCCCGAAGCCTTTTTCTTTAATATTAAAGAAACGTTAACTTTATTAAGCCAAAACATTTTCGGCCTGGTACACGTTTTTAATATTTTTAGTAAGTAAGTTTTAATATAACACTTTCATATCCCTTAGAGTTTCTTAAACAAATAGTAAGACATGGAAAACCTTTTAATTTCGTCATGTCCATCTGTCCAGCCGTTTCTGCGTCCGTATATCACAGACGTTCTACTCGGAGATTATGTGTACATGTATATTTGAAAATTGAAAGGTATGTGTATAGTAATGAACAGCTGCAATATTGCAATATAATTTTGAAAATAATTTTTTTGGGGATAGCAATCCATACAGGAGCTATCCATCATCCTCAATCTTGCCCTCACAGTAATATATGAAACATATCTCTCTCTCTCTCTCTCTCTCTCTCTCTCTCTCTCTCTCACACACACACACACACTCCCCCAGTTTACTCGTTTCATCCTTTTCAGTCCGCTTCACCCAATCTTATTTTGGAGAGCGGTCTCGCCACGCATTCACAAGCTAACACTTGTTGTTTTGTACAAGTCGGATGTCCCTCCCTACAGACCCCTTCCACATAGAAGAGGTACAAAACAGAAAAAGAAGGTCTAATAAAGAACCTAAACTCGAAGAAGATCCCCGGACCCGACGGAAGAACCAACAAGGCGCTGGAACAGCTGCCGCCCGTTATTATAAACCTCTTAGTGTTCATCTTTAACGCCCTTCTGGTGCAATGTACTTTCCCAGACATATGGCCATAGTGATTGGCATACACAAACCGGGAAAACCCACTAAATACAGACTCGTATGTCTCATAAGCGCGTTAGGTAAAATCTAAGAAAGGATAATTCTCGCACGCCTAAAAACTATTATATATATATACGAGATACGAGAGAAAAATCTTTTAAGAGACGGCACGGGCGCTGTCTTTTGACAGGATTTGGCATAAAGGCCTCATCTTCAAACTATACCAACTAGGACTGCCTGAGAGGCTGGTGCTTATCGTAAACAGTTACCTAGCAAATAGGCAGTTCCGCTACAGAGTAGAGGGCACCCTGTCCTCCCCGGGTCCCCTCAGAGCTGGAATTCCTCAAGGATCGGTCCTCTCTCCCACCCTCTTCAATCTGTATACAAGCGACATACCACGACACCCCAGCGTCCAGCTGGCGATGTTTTCGGATGACACTGTATACGAGGTACCTCACTAAATTCGGAGCCAAACTTCTCCAAAAGACCGTCACCGAAATCGGTGAATGGTTCTTACAATGGAGACTAGAGGCAAACGCGGAAAAGAATAAGACAATATTCTTCTCCCTAACCCCGCTCTCCCACAAACGAGGAAATAGCCCGCCATCCTGCTCTACGGTTGCGAGATACCTAGACTGTAAAATATCTAGGCGTCACGCTCGACAGGTCGATGAGCTTCAAGAATCACATAGACAGCGTTCTAAATAACACACGTCATGTCCTTTACCAACTATATCCTCTCATAAACAAAAAGAGCAAAATGACGAACAGACATAAGCTCACTTTGTACAATACGCACATTAGATACATGCACATTCGCGCACATAGTCCCGATCTTAATAGAACGTTTGCAGAGAATGCAGAATAGAGATTTCATTCTTACGCATGGCTACTGGATGCCCGTGGTACATCCGTAACATCGACTTACATTGCGACTTTGATTTAACATCGATAAAAGGACACTTCAAAGAGCTGTCTCAAAAGATCTTTGACCGGGCTCTTAATGACAAAAACAAAGTGATCGTTCAAACGTTAATAACCGACTCCTGTTACCGTCGGCCGAAGCTCGTACTGCGCGACGCCGACGACGCGATGTCCATAGCAGTTGCTAAGTCCGCCCTTGCACACAAGCGCAACACACCCAGGACACGCATCCGCAGTAAAATGCCAACAGGGCCAGCGGTAGTAGCTATCGCTTCACGACTGAGCCCGACACACGCTTCTGGCCCCCTTGTGTCGGCTGGATGGTGCGTAAGTGTATTTTTCCTACTAGAACCAATATCATATACACCGCTAGTACCGGTCGAGCGATGAAATCTTACATATAGTGACACAGTTATAACACATGACAGAATGACAAACTCACACACCTCTAACGGAAACGAGCCCGAGTACGAATCAGTAAGACGAGGGCTCAGATTTGTAGAAATAAAATATCGCGACTGTTAGAGGCCTCTAAAAATAATAAATAAATCAAGTACACGGCTTTTCGCCGATTTGTAGCTCAAATCAACCCCTCCCATCAGAGGGGGGTGAGGAGGCCGGCCTCCTCAGATAAGCCAAAAATTAAACGTGCTCAATTATCCTTATTCACGTCAGCGCAACTTAAACGGCATCGTGCGCGCACCGTGTGGGGAGGGGGACCTCTTCCCCCTTTTCGGTCCCAATGATAATCACATATAAATCAATAGGGTAACGTAATATAATTCCGGTTCACCTCTTCCCACTGCAGGAAAAGTGGGGGTCTGTCCCCCTATCGTCTCCCGAAACCTGAAGACACAAAAGTCTTCGTAGTCATTGCCACTGTTGAGGCTGGACAAGCGCCGCCAATCAGTAGTCCCTCTGAAAACATATAAAATAAATAAATAAAAATAAAGTCAGACGTGTTAATGAAGTTTTACTTTATTACTATGGATGTATGTTACACTTAAGCTTAGCTAAGTCTCGTGAAGTTTCACGCGTACGAGATAACGAAAACATAGGTTACTTTAATTAAGTAATTACAATAAAACTACTTTTACGAATTTTATCGCGGTTTATTAAATTATTTATGTAGCCCGACGTTTCAGAAGCTTTACAGCAAAAATGGTCACGGGTGGACTGAGATAACAGATGTCCTGATGTACCAAGTTTTTAAAAGTACCCGAAGAATTATAGGTTTAGTTTTTCCGATTAACACAAACTAGTTTTATTGTAATGTCTAACATTCGTGTAAACTTAAGACATCAATAATTAAGCAGTGATTAATTTTGAACAGTATCATTAATCTTAAAAAAACTAAGGGGGTTACATTGTCGCTGAATTGGACGGTCATTATCTAGGAGATGTCTCGCGCATGATATAGCCGTGAAGGGACAGCTTTGCCGTCGCGTTTCTTGCGCTCTTAGTTACTGGTGACTTATTAAGGGGGAAATTAATGCGGTTTTTTGGATATCTATAATATACATATTATTATAAAAGACATATTATTTAATGCATATGTATAAACATCCATGGCTTGGTCAGAATTCAATCCTGCTACCACTGACATAGGTACCGTGCACGGTATACTCCAACGTTGCCACTATGAAAATTATATTATAATAATAAAAGGTGGTATTGCATTGCAGCTGAATTGGGCGGGAAGGACCAAGTAGGATCATCTCGCACACATGTTAAGGCCGTAATGTGACAGCTTCACTTCTGGGTTCTTAAGGAGTGTTTTCAAAGGGCCACCCCTTTGTCGGGGAGGAAAAAAGGCAATCCATCTGCATGATAATTATTTGGATATTTGTGGTTGTTCTTAGACATCAAGAGGCAAAAGTTTTGATCGTCAATCAGTTTCTGGGATTCTCTATTTTATATAAAATACACCTCATCGTAATAGAGAATTTAATGTGCCGGAGGTATTTCACATACAACAATTTATACCTGTTTTTGTGTTTTCTAGTTTTAACATTGAAAGTATTATTCCGCATGTTACATACCTTATACTTCGACTATTACAAGATAAAATAAATTGGATAATAGAACAGGAGAAAAACGTGGCGTTAATAATTGGATTTCGTTTTTGGATAGGATCGTCCGTACCGTTATGCGGTAAACTAAACACAAAAGGGCCTTCCGATAGGAAGTTCCGATACAACACGAAAAGCGAAGACATAGTTGTAACTGTACCTGGCCGAAATGATACTACCAAATTAACTCTTACAAGCATTCGTATACCGGGATGCATCTCTCCCAATTTGCCTGTTTTAGTAACATTGAACATGATACTTTACTGAACTCTGCAGTAGCGAGCAACTCATTTTAATCAGAGACGCTTTACCCAATTATTGTCTTATAATGTCGATATTAATGAATAATTAAATCAAATCATTTTCATGTTTTGTAAGGATGAGAACATTGAATCGAATAGATCTTAATAAACTACATCTATCTAATCTGGTCTACGGGGTAAACGGTGGAGCCACGGTGGAGGTTCTAAAACGATGCAGTTGTGAGTTTTTCATTAAAAGTAAGGTACCTATATATTTTAACAACGCGGTACTACGGGGTATGGTTAGATAAAACCTATCAATCTAAATAATACCGTTCGACGACGTTCTCATTGATTGTCCCTGTCTAGGGAAGATTAAATAGTTAGCGATAAAGTAGAATAACTTTCTGAAGCCTGTGTCATTCGCGGATGCACGCAGACATTTGATAGTCCGATCTTTTTGATAAATAAAAGGAAGGACAACTCGGACAGAATATGTGATTACTGTTGAATGACTTATCCTATTATTTTTATTGCCTTTAGCCGAAGTACAGATAGACCAACATCTTCATGTAGCGTGTAAGTTTCCTTAACAAGACGTGGCATCCGGCTATCGTGTCATCCGGATATCGTGTCATTTTAATAGGTTGAGAAAGCGACTACGTAGTGCGCACTGCGCTTGTGAATACGGGAGGTAAAAGTATGAGCACATGGCGACCCCTTTCCGGGGCTTAGAATGAGGTTTCATTGTATGTGAGGTGTATCAACAAAGCTTTAGTCCGTCTCAAACATACTAGTCTAGTCTCAAATATATAGGTCTGGTCCTTCCGGGTCGTCATGTGGGTTGGCGAGCTCAGTCGGAGGTACTACCCGGTCTAGTTTTATTAATATTAAATAATCAATTTGTTAGTGTGACCGACGCAAAGGCTTTCGGTCCAGGTCATTATATAAGATGGCGAGCTTGGTGGCATTGACACCTTAATCTGGTATTACTAACGCTTTTGTACAAGACGAGAAATTCGTCTGTCTTTTATGATGTTTATGTGAGTACCTTTTGCACCTACTAATATATGTGTGTGTGTACCGTTTATAGAGAGATACTTAAATAGTCAGGATAGTCGAGCGAAGCAAAAAGTGTGATCCCAGATTTCGTTTGTTATCATAGCAGACAATAGAGCACTCAAGAAGACGTTCCCGCACAAGTACGTTCGAATCTCAATATGGCCGTGACAGCGCGTTTGGAACTAGGATCAAAGGATGACGCAGCCAACGATACCGCTGTGCTTCGATATCGGCGCGGCGGTACTACTGTGACTCGACACCAGCGGTGGTGCCCTTGTGGAAACCGGCGTGGCGATACCACTGTTATCCGATACCACGGCGTTGGTAATGGTAATGTTGATCTTTAATTAAACGGGCTAGATATATATTATTTCTCTCGCCCGAATTCTCACGCCTACTTACATACCATATGTCCTATAAATAGAACATGGACCAGGATAAGAAAGAAGATCGCCATGCCGTCCTTTATATATATATATATATATATATATATATATATATATATATACGTCATAATAGATGAGGAAAAACAAACTCCGATTGTTTGTTTGCTTTTTAGGACTACCGACGCCAATAGACATCTGCATTATTTCATGCATATGCATTGGCTAACCTTTTCCTACTCACCAATGGACCTACTCATTAATCATAGGAAAGATGACGACATAGCTGTCACTTTACGGAGATATGTGCCCGAGGGGTACCTCCCCGATAGTACCGTTCAAATTCCGCATGCAATGCAGCATGGCACTACATCTTATTACAAATCATCACATTTATATTATCACTAGAATAGGATATTTGAATGATGTCCATGATGTGTGTATTCGATTAAATCGGTCATTGTAAATTAAACTAATCCAATCGAAATTCCTACAAAATTGTAGTCCGTCCGATACGCGTCAATGGGCCGATTGTATGTAACTTTACATTGAACTAATTATTCGCTATAATGTTTAATAATGTAATTAGAATATATTTTAATTTTGTGATATTCAATTTGTTAAATAATAGTATAACATACCAAAATGGATAGGTATGACTATATTGTGTAGATGTGTAATATTATATTTTTAGTTATAATGTTATTTTTTAAGTTCTTGTATTGATGTTCGAAGATGTTTTATAGAAGACGATGTAGCGTGATTTACACGTAAGACCTTAATGAATTTCTGCTAGCTTTGTATAGCACGACCCGGGAAGCACCTCACGAGCACATAATAAGCCTTCAAGTGAAAACTAGGTTGTCGCGTTTTGTGAGGTTTGTGAGACTTGGATACTCCATTGTTGGGTGATGTGGATAAGGATACCGACACATATGTATAACCTTGATTACAAATTAGAAGGGTGGGGGGGCAGTTATATTTTAGAGCGATAGGTGTATAGATACATGCAAATATAAGTATAAAACTATACATGCTAATATCCCTGGACTCCAGTTTTAGAACATTTCTCTAATGGTCTCAACTAATGAATACTATTGGGTATGGTCGTATCGAGTAAGAAACATTTTGTTTGACGTTGAATTTTTTCTTTACACTTGAGCAAAATTTTACCAAACAAAATGACCGCATTTATGCTCAAGGCTATCAGGAAGTTTCCACGTTCGTCGGCAGAGTGCAATATGCGTGTTATGCGATTTCAGTGATGAATGAGTGGCTGAGACATATTTTTGTCAAAAGGTATCAAAACACCGGCACAAGTGTAACACTCCCCGTAATAAACCATGTTCTAAAACCAAATATGCTCCCTCCAGATAGACTCGGGACCAGATCATAAATCGCAATCCACCTAATATTGATTAAAACGAACGTTCCGTAATTGACCAGAGCTGAAGACTGCACTGCATCCGCTGGATTGTGATTTATGATCAGTTTCAGAGAGTACAGTTTGCTCTAAATGCCATGATAATTTGAAGTCCCTAAAACAATCTATACAATCGGCAATGAAGATTCTCTCCATGGCAAGAGTGCGTGCTAATGATAACTGGCCTCAACGGCCTCTACGTTAAAGGGACTGTTTTGCAGCTAGCGGAGACGGCTTTGTATAAGCAATTTGTATTAATAAATGTTTTACATGTGTTTATTAAAGTGACACATTGTAAAACTAATAAATGTTCTTTACAATTAACTTATTTTTTTGTTATAACAGTACTGGCAAGACAAGGTACGAAATGTTAGTCAAATAAGCATTAAGTACGTTTGTTATGATTATCGGGTGTCCTTATATTAATTATCTCAATTTTGTTTCGATTTACAAAAATATTAAAATGTTACACTTTAATATGTTACGGAATATTCCTTACATTAATTTTTTCATTGTGTTTGGTGCGAAAACACAGGAAGCATTTTAATGTTTTCAATAGGGCTTATATAATAGAAAATAAACGTTTTGACAATAACAAAACATTCGTAGCTAAGAAATGTTTTCAACAAAACATACAATTTTATTGTTTTGTGTATTTCTTCTGTGTGTCTGTGGTCTGACAGCAAATAATATAGTTTTTATTTTGTTTAGATCATCAGATTCATCATCAGTCATCATCAATATAACATTATGTTATAGGTGAACGAATATAAAAAAGGTTACTAGATTTCTTGTTCGGAAGATTATCGTATGTGCTATATTTTCTAGATTTCTTGTTCCGAAAATTATCGTATATGGTATATTTGCTAGACTTCTTGTTCCGTAGGATGTCGTATATGATATATATGTAAGACTTCTTGTTCCGAATATTATCGTATGGGGTATACTTGCTAGACTTCTTCCGAAGATTATCGTATGTGGCATATTTGCAAGACTTCTTATTCCAAAAAAAACTATGTGTAAATACATAGGTTCTCCCATATTATGCGACTTCTATACTCTCTGAATGCTGGCCCTCTCACTTCTAGAATATGTTCATCGGATCGAATATAAAATAAACAATACTAAGATATTATAACGACATCTATACCACCAAAAATAATTCTGTACTCTTTGAAACTTTAACTTAGTTACTACCTTGACCCTCTTGTCATTAAATCATTAACCAATTTAACGAGTAAGAACAATGAATAAAATATTAAAAAATGTGGAAATATGTTCGAAAAATCTGCAAAATTGAGAGTAAATAAGAAGACACGAGTGTTTTATATAATTAGGTACAATTTGTTGAAGCAGTCATATTCTAGCTGAATTTGTAAAAGACAAATTCATCTAGAAATATCATTTTATAGTTTGATAAGGAAACCCAATATAATGTTATTATAAATTATAATATAAGAAAACAAAAAAAAAAAATAACACAGCCTTAGGCTTAACACATTTTTGTAGAGATACAAACGCGCAAAAAGCATAATATGACTACACTTGCAGGCTTTGGAATTCAATACAGTGGGAATACGTGACTGAAATGATATCGGAAATTAAAACAATCTGCGAACAAAGTAAATATACAAATTGTTCATTATAACATTTATAAGTTCATCATTACTAAAGCATTCGACAGTACCATCACCGACACGATTAACCGTCTACCATTTATATGTACAATTTTAAACAAACTTCAAAATTCCATCAGTGACATAAGTTAAGAAAAGAGTTATGGAAATGTATTTAATTTATTGTAAGAGTATCCATGAAATAAAAAATAAAACAGATTCTAAGTCCTATCTAACACACATGGCATGATGAAGTAAGTATATACGTGGGTGGTTAATTTTGCCCGTGAGTGTATAATTAAAAAATCACAACAATTTACATGGCTATATGGTCAATTTTAAAACTTAAACTTATCATCCTGTGGTTTCTTTCAAATTATTTATTTATGAGTGACTATTAATATAATATAACTAATGTATCGTAATATATGTGGTATCGCTGATATTATTGTTAGTATCATAATAGGAATAAGAATAGTTTATTCATGAACAAATAAGCAAGTATACAAACATTTTACAGAACTTCCTTTATAGTATATAACACTTAAGCCAGGAACTTCTGCTCTTCCATAGCAAAACAATTGTTTTTTACTCAATCATAACTGCTAAGTATACAAATATAAAATCTAACTAACAATAATCACAATTACTTAAAACTACTATGTATGTGTATGTGTAATGCGTATGCGTATGAGCTTGCGTATGTGTTTATATATGTGTGCGCGTGTGTGTATATATACATCTATGATTGCATTAGTGTGTATCGGTATGCATGTGTGCCTGATACATACCCTATCCAATACCCCACCTCTACGATTTTCATCTTGGGATCAGTATTGAATAACTGCTAGGATGATAAGTTATAATTAGTAGTTTAATTAGAGAACATGTGGATAGTGGAGTGTGTGATTATCTTTTTGTTACTTGTAGTATATATAGTAGTTCTATGTCATCGTATCATTTATACATTTTTAGAGGCGATATATGTGAGAGAGTAAATGTAAAGTTTTTTTATATAGGATACTGTAAAGTCGCGCTGTTTGGATTTCAAAGTGTTGGGTGGCAAAGTGTGCTTTTGTGAATTTTAATTCAGCTACCTTGTGTTTGGTTGTTTGTTAGCATCCAAAGGTATTTTAACACTTTTTTATGTGTTCTTGGAACTGTGTGAGCATATAGCTTTCGAACAGATAGATAATCACCATCATATAGCCGATTTGTAGGAAATGCGTATGGTTTAAAGTGTATTACTTTTAGAAGCGATCTCGAAGCCCCTTCCAGTTCAAGAAACTCTGTTTTTGATGCTCCTCCCCATAATGGTATGCAGTAGGTAAGAATAGTTTTTACCAATGTTACATATATTTGTTTTAGCAGTTCAGGTGATGTCATATGTCTTTTTATAAACCCACATAAATTTTCTCATCCTTCCCATGTGTAAGTCTATATGTGGAGACCAAGAGAGCCTGTGGTCTATTTCTACTCCTAAGTATTTGACAGTCGTTACCCTACAAAGGGCAGGACAGTCACATGTAACAGAACCTGATGAATATAAGTGGAGCGATATTAGAAAAGGGGCCGCTGGTAAAGTACTACTTGTAATGGCAACACATAAAGTTTGTGATGTCTTCAAGACATTCAACGTTAACAAGTTTGTCTGGAGCAGCAGCGCTATTACTCTCAGGCCATCATCCGTATTTTTTGCACGTTGTCCCAGGAGCTACCCCCAAATACCAGTGCTGTATCATCTGCATACGATACAATGATACGATACGATTACACGATATAATTGACACCGTGTGATTTAAGGTTACAAAGTTCATTTATATATATTGAGAATAGGGTAGGATCTAGCGCGCTTACCTGTGGGATATCATAAGTAACATCATGTTCGTTGCTTATGTAATCCCCAATTTTTACTGATTGTTTTCTTAGTCATAGGTAATCCTGCAATCATTTAAGAGTCCTACCCCTTATTTCACACGCCTCAAGTTTAACCACGAGGATAGGTAACGAGACCGTGTCAAAGGCCTTTTTAAGGTTGAGGAATACCGCCAGACATGTGTTACCTTTGTTAAGATGATTGACTATTCTTGATGTTAAAGCTGTCACCGCATCTTCTGTAGATTTGCCTTGCGTAAATCCAAATTGAGCGTTATTTTTTAATTTATATTTCGATAGATAATTTATTTATCTAATGTTTATTATTTTTTCTAGTACTTTAGCAATCGCGGGTAGAACAGATATAGGTCTGTAGTTGTTAATATCCGTTTTGTTTCCATTTTTTAAAACTGATGTTTTAAGAGAGTTCTTTAAGGTGGCCGGAAATACGCCATCCTTAAAGCAAAGATTTGCAAGGTATGTGATTAGGGGTACAGTATAATGTCTAGCAATTTTTAGAAATTTAGGAGGGATATTGTCCCAGCCGGCGCAACTATCTGATTTCAAGCCAAGGATAGTTGTGTTGAATTCACTGTCATGAGTTTCCAAAAGTACAGGCGACGAAAGACAAGATGGTTGTTTTTGTGGTTTTCTGTAATTGATATGTTGTAAATGTCAATTTGTTGGGTTACTATTGGCCAGTTTTAGGCCAATGTTGGCAAAAAAGGGTTAACTAAATTGACAGAGTCATTATTTGAAGAGCTTATATTTAATAATTCAATACTTTCATTTCTACCTTGTTTAAGATGTTAAATGGTTTTAATGTTTGTCCAGAGCTTTTTAGTGTCCTTAGCACAGTTGGTTAACATTCCTGTTTCATAACAACGTTTCAACTTCTTTATTAGGTTACTACAGTAATTTTTATATGTTTTAAAATTTATTTTTAAGACAATGTTGTTTGAATCTGACTTATACTTCTTTTGCAACTTATCCCTAAATCTAATGCATTTTAATTGGCCCATGACTTTAAGGTTCGTTCACGCTTACTTACTTTTTTAAAGTACTGATAATATTTATAAAGTATGAGAGGCCTGTTACTAATTTTGTGGCAACACAGTTTGGGTCATTATTTTGTAACAGGTTTGAGAGGTTACTCTCCTGTAGGCTTTTTACAGCGCCTACGTCCATCACATTTTTAGTTTTACGGGTATGTGTAATTTTCTGTAGATTTGAAATAGATAGAAAAGTAGTTGCATGATTCGTTCGTTACAAAAGAGTTCACCATATCAATAAAGAATTGTTTGGAAATTTTAGCATGAAGTGATCTATACAGTTGCCCTCTTTGGTCGGTAACGAATGCCCTGGAAATATTCCATGAGTACTTACCACGTTAAGATAGTGTAGTCTATTGGTGCGCCCATACGTCCTCACAGTGTCACTCGCAATTAGGTTTGTGTTTATATCACCTGCAATGACTATACCATTGAATTTATTTATATGTATAAGGCGCTAATCTAGTGAGTTTACGAAAGTGTCCGCACATGTGTTAGAGGGAGACCGATATATTCCAAATATTGCCAAATTGTCCATGCATAATTTTGGACATCAAGCGTGATCAATATATATTTCTCTAACACTGGCATTAGTTTGAGTGCCAAATACAGAGGATGCTCGAAGGCCACCAACTTCTACAAAAGGAGGGCACCAAAGCCCCAGGGCATCTCGAAGCCGCCGCCCAGGACGCAGAAAGCCCCACAGGCACCCAAGCGCCAGACACAAAAGCAGGATGACTTCATCCCTGCCCCTCCTCCCGTTACAACTCGTTGGTCAAACACAACACACAAACTCGTGGTCCCGGCCTCCAAAGGTCGCGGGGCCCCCAGAGGCACAAAAAGCCATTCTTCCCGCTCCCCCTCAGCCACAGAGGGCCCCGAAACCCCATGCTCATATGGGATCGGGGACACAGGCACCCGCCCCACTGATGTCGCTAAAGCCTCCGGGAAGCAGGGCTAAGGATATAGTAGCCGATTTTGAATTCTTAGCGGAATTCATAAAGTCAGTCGTTACTGAGGAGGTGCAACTGTTTACACATAAGGTCAAATTTGGCACCATGGCGGAGAAGATCTAAGCCATGATTGACCATGCAGCGCTGGTCGAGACGATAAAGCGCTTAACAAAATAAAGCATCCCAATGGCTACAACGGGAAGGACGAAACCCAACTCAATAAGACTGGTGTCGTTTAACGCAAACGGCATCAGATCGAACATCAAAAAGTTGCAGGAATTCCTCCCGGAACATAAAGTAGACATCCTACTAGTGCAGGAAACGTTCCTTAAAGCTAGAAACTCAAACCCGCGTATTTGCAATTATAATATTGTTCGAAACGACAGGACCCGAACCTGCTTGGGGGGGTACAGTCATCTATTATAAGGGGTCCCTCCATTGTATCCCACTCGACCGGCCCCCTCTAGAAAATCTAGAAGTATCCCTATGTAAGCCATGCATGATGGGCCATCAGCCCATCACAATAGTCTCTGCATACCAGTCTGGTTCAAAGCCGCTTCTAGTTAGCGACCTGGACGCTATTTTCGAAAATTTAAACGACGACCCAATAATATTAGCTGGGGACCTCAACGCCCACCACGTGACCTGGGGCAATAGATACAACAACAGTCACGGGACTGTCCTCAAGAGATATGTCGATGACCATAACATCACCATCAATGCTCCGTATATCCCAACCCATTATTCCCCGAACAATAATGGGTATATACGTGCACCTAGTATAATCGATATAGCACTGGTTAAAAACATTTCACTCGTCATAAAGACGGCTGAAACGTTACACGAGCTTGACTCGGACCACAGACCTAGGAATAGGAATAGGAGAAATAGGAGAAAACCGAAATAATAGAAATAGTAAAATTAAGAAAAAGATCATCGACTATAAATTACTAAAAGACAACTTAGATAATGTCAAATCGAGTGAACTCGATAACATCCCAGACAGTATAGACTCTCCCCAAGCCGCTATCGCGGCTTCATCCTCATTAACCGCACTACTGGTTAGAAAAATAGGAGAATCGTCAAGAGAGATCTCCACCGTCCCAGAGGACCGTTTAGCTCTCTCTGACGATGTCAGGGACCTTATCCGTCGAAAAAATGCGGCTAAACGCCTGCACAATCGCTACAGAGGCGAAGTGTACAGGAAAGCCCTCCAGAAACTCGAAAGAGAAGTAAAAAAGGCTGTACCTAACTTCATTAAAAGGAGATGGGATCACTTCGTTAGCGAACAATCCCCGTCGCATACGGCCTACTGGCCTCTCGCCAGAGCTATGAAGTCAGAACCGGTGGAACAAATGCCACTACTAAACCACGCAAATTGATTACCTGCACTAGAGGATGGCGAAAAGGCGGAGTGCCTGGCCGACACACTAGAGAGTCAGTGCACTCCTAGTTCCCTCCCCACAGACCCTTCCCACATAGAAGAGGTACACAACATAGTAGTGCCGCCGGACGATGATGATGAGATCATACGTCGAACGGACACAGAAGAAGTGAAGGATCTAATAAAGAACCTTCACGCGAAGAGGGCCCCCGGGCCCGACAACATAACCAACAAGGCACTGAAAAAGTTGCCGCCCGTTATTATAAACCTCTTAGTGTGCATCTTTAACGCCCTTTTGGCGCAATGCACTTTCCCAGACTCATGGAAAGAAGCCATAGTGATTGGCATACACAAACCGGGAAAACCCCGGACGGAGCCCAATGGCTACAGACCCATAAGTCTCATAAGCTCGTTAGGAAAAATCTATGAAAGGATAATCCTAGCACGCCTGAAAACCGTGATACGAGAGAAAAATCTCTTCATGGACGAGCAGTTCGCGTTTCGCGACAGCCACAGCTGTCCCCAACAAGTACACCGCCTCACGGAGTACGTACTCTCGGGACTCAAAAGACAGGGCCGGCCACGCGGCACGGGCGCTGTCTTCTTTGATGTAGCTAAGGCGTTTGACAAGATCTGGCATCAAGGCCTCATCTTCAAACTGTACCAACTAGGATTGCCCGTCAGGCTGGTGTTGATCGTAAACTGCTACCCAGCAAACAGGCAGTTCCGCTCCCCACGTCACCTCAGAGCTGGAGTTCCTCAAGAACAGTTTCTTTCTCCCACCCTCTTCAATCTGTACACAAGTGACATACCGCGACACCCCGGTGTCCAGCTGGCGATGTTCGCGGATGACACCGCACTGTACACGCGGTACCTCCCCAAATCCGGAGCCAAGCTACTCAAAAGGGCCGTCACCGAACTCGGTGAATGGTTCTTAAAGTGGAGAATAGAGGTTCACGCAGAAAAGAGTAAGTCCATACTCTTCTCCCGTACTTCGCCCTACCACAAACGAGGAAACATGCCCGCCATCATGCTCTACGGTAACGTGATACCCAGAGCAGAGACGGTAAAGTACTTAGGCGTCACGCTCGATAGGTCGATGAGCTTTAAGAATCACATTGACAACGTTCTGTAAAAGGCACGGCATGTCCTTTTCAAATTATATCCACTCATTAACAAGAAGAGCAAAATGGCTAATAGACATAAGCTCACCTTGTACACTACATGCATACGACCGATCATGTCGTACTGCAGTGCAGCTTTCGCGCACATAGTCCCGACCCAAATAGAAAGTTTGCAGAAAATGCAGAATAGATTCTTGCGCATGGCCACTGGATGCCCGTGGTACATTCGTAACATCGACCTACATTGCGACTTTCACTTAACATCGATAAAAGGACACTTCCAAGAGCTGTCTCAAAAGTTCTTTGACCGTGCTCTTAATCACAAAAACAAACTAATCGTTCAAACGTCGGAATACGACCCGACGCTAATAACCGATTCTCGTTACCGTCGGCCGAAGCACGTACTGCACGACGCCGACGACGCGATAGCCATAGCAGTTGCTAAGTCCGCCCTTGCACACAAGCAAAAACGAAACACACCCAGACGCATCCGCAGTAAAATGCCAATAGGGCAAACCCACGGATAGCAGGTTTTAGTCGGTAGTAGGCAGTAGTTATAGCTACACGACCAGACCCGACAAACTCCTCAGGCCCCCTTGGGTCGGTTGGACAGTGCATATTTTGCATTCTCTTCCTGCTAGAACCAATTCGATATACACCGCTCGTACCGGTCGAGCGTTGAATTCTTACATATAGTTACACAGCTATAAGACATATGACTGACCGAATGACAAACTCTCACACCGCTTACGGAAACGAGCCCGGGTTCGAATCCGTAAGACGTGAGTTTAGATAAAAGTAGAAGTAATAAATCGCGATCTTAGAGAGCTCTAGAAATAAAAATTAATTTATTATCACGGCTTCTAGCCGATTTGAAGCGCAAATCGACCCCACCCGTCAGAGGGTGGGGGAAGAGGCCGGCCTCCTCTGACAAGCCAAATCGAAAGACGAGCTCAACTTTTCTTAAACACGCCGTTAATGTCGATGCCGTTTAATGTTACGGACATTAAACGGCATCGACATTAACGGCAACGGCAAAAATAACCACGATAGGGTAATGTCCACTAAAATTCCGGTTTGCTTCTTCCCATCTGCGGGAAAGGAGGGGAGTCTGTCCCCCTATCGTCTACCTATAACCAGAAGACAAAAAGTCTTCCGTAATCAGTCGAACTGTTAGGGCTGGACAAGTGCCGCCAATCGGTAGTAGGGCCCTCAGAAAAAAATAAATTAGTTTGAGTTTAATAGTACATTACAACACCATATTTCTGGTTGTTAAGCTTGGAATTGGTTTATCTTTTGAGAGCCAGCATTCTGTTAATATTATAATAATCGGGTAATGTTTTATCCTAGCCAGTCCCGATAAAAAAGATTCAAAGTTGCAATAAATACTCCCTATATTTTGAGATATAATCGGTAAACCTTGAGCAATCTTATGCAAGTGGCTACGAAGACTCTCAGAAGTACAGTCAATCACTTTTTACAAATTTAGTATCATCTATATAACTCAAAGTATTGGGTAGATTGGCCATGGACATGTATTTTAGAAAATAAGTGTATATAGCAATTCCCACTTGAGGTTGTAGTGTGTTCAGAGAAGAGAATGTATGTATTTGTTGGTTTTAAGATTGTCGTGGTTTCGGTGAGCAATTGGGCGGATGTATTTGTGGTCAGTTTGTAAAACGGATTCATAGCGCAGGTGAGTAGTGTGATAGTTGGCAGTAAATTACATTTTCCCCAGTTGAAATGTGTGAAAGGCTGAGCGTGTGTGTGTTTTTGAGTGTTGCGTGAGGATTGTGTGAAGAGTAATGGCTTGTTGTATATGCGAAGTGTTAGTAAATGTGATTATTAATGTAAAATTTAAGTACAATTGGAAAGTTAATATAAAGAAGGATAGGAATATATAAGTAAAATAGAAATCTGCAGCGCCTAGTGATAAGGAGTATTTCATCTGCACTTGTGCTTTTAGTAGTCAGGTAGACTGTATCACGTTATGAATTTGGGCTTCGTTGGTTATATGTACGATTGCTGAGTCTTCACTCCGCCTAAGGTAAACCCTGCCATATGCAGTCCAACAATACTTAAATGTTTTAGATTTTATCAAGTCTCGAGCCAAGAAATGTAATCTTGAAGCCTTAGTAGTTAGATGTTCTGGTGCGCTAATACCCAAATGTTTTGCGCATAATTTGCATTTATGTTTTATGTTAAACGATTTACCAACCTCAGAATCTGCACTTTAGTCATGATATTGGTTTCAACAATAATTGGGGTCTTAGTCTCATCAGTTTCTCAATTATTTTTCTAAGTTCTTCGTTTTGGTCACAAAGATCAAGTCATCAAGAAGTTATTGGAGTTCGATATTTCCTGGTTTGATTGTTGTATATCTTTTAAATTAGTGGCGAATTTTTCGAATTCACATTTTATTTTGCCAAAATTCTGCCAAAAGTTGCCTAATTTCATACTTGAACTCATCTGAGTTGAGCAAGTTTACACATCTTCTCTTAGCACGGGTTGTTATATTATAATTCGGTGGTGTCTTTCCGAGATCGCATATCGAGACTATTTTTGAATCTGAGAGTGATTTATTCATTTTATTAACTTTATATAATCTGATAGTCTGGTAACCTTAGGAAATTAAGTAAGACTTTTTCCATTTTGTTTTGTTTTTATTTTCAGCCTATTTTTATAACATTGAATGTCGTTTTTGCCGTTGCACTTCGAATCCGTACTAATATCAAATAGACTAATATCAAATAAATCAAATAGACAAATAGCAATAAAAAAAGAATATACATAATAACATGCACAGAAGGAACAATGCTGATCGCGAAGTTCTACAGCGAAATTGATACGGTAGAGAAGCGTAATAATTACTTTTTTATTATTATTATCGTCTTGCAGATTGCACTTTAATTAACCGTACACAACAATCTTGCAGTAATTAGTTTTATGCTTTCACGATACGACTATTATAAAGGACTAATGTCTACGACTAAAAGATAAAACAAAGTTTACAAAAGATTTTAATTAAGTTTATCCCCGTGCTACATTTTCTGCTTTAACGTATTGAAACAAATGTCTAAGTTTTTATTTTTGTGCAACATTTTTGTACAGTTTATACTTATATTTATATATTTTTTCTAAACCTAAAAAGTTTTGTAACATATTATGTATCTCCCAGTCCTATTATTCAGGTCAACAACAGGTCTGGTCAGTATTCATAACAACTAAAATTGTGATGTCCTCGCATTTTGACCTGAACAATATATTATTTCAATCTAAGGAAGTTTAGAGTTCACTATGATGCCAAAAAACTAACAAAGTGTACATTTCTTAGCCTTTAGATAAATTTAGTGACGTGATGATACACCCAATGTCAACGCCTCGAAAATACTTACGTGGCATATTTCTTAGTTCTGTGGACGTTGGTGCTGGTGCTTGTGGTTGTCCTTTTAGTAGATGCAGTTGTTGTGGTTGTTGTAATTTTAATTTCTTAATTTCGGAGACAAGGTACACTTCGGAGACAAGAACTTCTAATACGTTGTCTATGAAACGCGAATGCTAGTCTAATTGATTGGCGATTCGGACTTCATGGTTCTATTTAAAATATTAATTTCACAAGTGTATCAACACGTTTAAAGTCGTACCGCTTAATATTATAAAATAAAGTGTATATTATAAAAAAAAAATCTATTATAAAATATACTCCTAAAAACGAATAATACTCTGAAACCTTCTTCGGGGATCGATCGAAGAGTGAAAAGTTCATGAAATTCCGTTGTACCTTCTGAGAAATTCTAAAAACATTTAAATATTATAAGACCTACAAACAACAATTCGAAATAAAAGTACAATTTTTCACTATACTCACCCATTGATAATGTTTTTCTCTCCGCTTTTTGGCCAGTAATTAATGGCCAGCGCATAAGCCTCCAGAAGGCATTCCAACTTAGTATGCGCTCCCGTCGGCACGTAGATTACCTATGTCGCTATCACAATAGACGGCCCAAGTGAAACAAAAGTGTACCCTTAATAATGCATTATATATAGTTCATCAGCCTATTCTCTATATTTTTAAAATTAAACTATTTTTTGTCTATCTGGCGCATGTCTCATTATACTAAATATATATGTATATAT
>JAFELO010000700.1:22161-32716 GCA_017140195.1 Eumaeus atala
ATAAATTGGTTGTATATGATGTAAGTGAGCAGTCAGAGAAAAGAGTATCTATAGATCTGTGAATGCGAGGGTGAATTTTATTATATATTGAACTTCACCATGTTACACGGGTGATCGAAGGGGTGCCGCTAGTATATGTACTAGCTGACCGATCAAATGTTATTCTTTCATCAAAAATATATCGTTCATTATAAAATATACCTTATAATTTGGTTTGATGTTCGAAGTTATATTTCCACAAAAAAATCTACAGAAAATTGTATAAACAAAGTCGTAGTTTAGTTGTGCGCACGTGCAGAAGCAACTTTGTTTCTGGTACTATGCCAAAACAATAAATGCCGTACCAAATGAGACATGGAATGATTTTTAGGAGCAGGGTGTCTATTTTTGACCACTCTAATAATGCTAGCCAGACTTGGAAAACCATATTGCGTTAGAAACTTTTTTTAATATGTATAATCTTTAAGGTTTATTCCATTAGTATAAAATAGTAGAAAGTAAAAGCTGTAGTGCCTTTGCTCTGTTACAACCAAATCACGATGGCACGTCAAAGCGAAAGTTGTCTCCCTGATGAAAAAGCACATCGATACGATCGTCTTTGAGCCATTTGAGATAAGGCTCTTTCCAGAGGTGATAACGTCCCGTACGTAAGAAAATGAATAAATTATAACTACAAAATACAAAATGAATTTAAAAGACGCGTCGAATCTGTGATTGCATTGAGTGGAGGCCATGAGGAGCACATCGACGCAAACACTTGTACCCACGGATATTATCAACAGGTCCATTGTTAGTTATACCTTCGCCGAGCACTGGCGCACGGCAATCGTTAAGCCTACCGAATTAAGAGATTTGCTGCCTGTAAGCATATTGAATTGTTTGTTTAAAGTTGTAGAAAGGGTGGTATGTAAGCAACAAGGTGCATACATCTCAAGGTAAGCAACAAGGTGCATACATCTTCAACGTGCGGTGTAGTTAACAATTCTTAATAATGTTTTGTGAAAGAAAAATTTATAAGTGTGTATGTGATTATTGACAGAGTGTTTAAATTTATTAAGTATGGCCGTTTCGTTTTGTGGCGGGCCTACCATTAGCCGACAATGACCCACATTCCAATACGGCAAGCTTTATTGAATAACGTATAACGCCGAACACTTTCAAATTTTACTCAGCCCTATTCAATCCGACTAATGGTCTGCCCGCCACAAAGAAAAGGAGCCACAAAAAAAAACTGTTTATAAAAATGGCTAGCCGTAAAAAAATACAGCGATTTGCACAACCCGATTGCAAAATGCACACTACCCCAACGATATATACGACTATATATGACACATCTTCGTTACTTGACGACCTGGCGCTATGGTAACATAGGCCGGATAAGCCGTGCATGTTATGCGAGAAGTCGTGGGTCCGAATCCCACTAGGTAGTGGTTTATCTATGTATTATATGTATTCCTATAATTAAATCTTAGGTACATATAATTTCTTAAATTAATAAAATAAAGTATGTTTTCGATTTTAGTACCCGTAACCTACTTAGCACGAGGCAAGGCTAACGTACCGTGATAAGTCTACAAACATTATTATTATTATTTTAACTTGTATATTTGAAAGACACAAGATTACTTACACTCGTTATTGTTCAGGACCAAAAGTTTGTAATGCAAATTCGAGCTCAAGTGTACTAAGTTGTGGAATTGAATGACGGCGTAGAAGTTAGACAATTTCTAAATTTGAGTGATGCGATATTAGCGGGAATTATACAGTCACTTGGTTGGAAGAACGACTTCGACCTCTTTTGTTTGTGCTAAAAACACGTAACGTAAATAGTCTTATCATTATGCCAACGGAAATGTATTCTATTAGATTCATGATCTATTGATAAAATTAATAAATAATAATATGCATACATAATATTATACAACCTGGATTTTGAGTGTTATCCATTTAGAGATACATTCCTTTTCAACGGCAGGTCATAAGAGGAGTGGTTTTGTGCCTAAATATATTCGCGAACCAAATTGTAAACAACGACAAAATTATCCTACAAACTTCATAGGATTGTTGCAGTACTGCTGTGGCAAAGGGCTACGACGGATCTGTAACTATCGAAAACAAGCCACAATTTAACAAGTAAACGGTAGTGTTACACCTTGCCGCTTTGTTAGATCAGCTGTTGTAGAAGAGAAAGTTGTTAAAACTGAATACCTAAAGACTAGTGATATGTAGGCCTAATATTTTAAGGAAAAGTTTAAGTTCACTGAAACAATACAGATTTGTTGAGCAGTTAGATGTTGCAAAAGTTGTTACTTCTGCGTAATTGTATTTATGTCGCAAAAGGTACTCTAAGAAATCTGTAGAGATTGTTTTGTATTGTTTAATCCTAGAATGGTATCACATTATTTTGAAAAGGGCGTAGTGTGTTGTTACATTTGTACCTAAATAGTGAATACTAACGCCATCTATGAACAGCAATGTGTTTTAGGCTTCATGTATTGGGATCCATGATTAAATAAACTGACAGTCTGTGGTCGACAATCCGTTGTATCATTTCAAGTATAAGTAGATGAGAACAACGTTTTTAGTAAGTATCAGTAGTCACCAAATATCTCCGACTGCAAGTTTCACCTTTTAGGCTATAAAACAATAAAATTGAAAAGATGAAGACATCAAGATCGTGCAAGGCACGAAAAGAGGAATGTTATTAATACAGCGAAGTGGAGGATAATCGTCGAGACACTGTAAGGGCATCAGTAATATGAGGTTAAAGGACTGACTTCAAAATAAATGCGCCCTCATAGAGCGCTTTTTAAAAGAAATTGCTAATTATATATAATATAACATCATACAGGCTGTTTATTAAAAAACTTTACAAAATCACATACTATATTCATTACTCGAATCTGGTTCTGAATAAATATTCTGATTATATAATTATACTTTATAGCGATTTTTTTAATTATTCAACTAGCCCGATATTTCAGAAGCT
Organism: Eumaeus atala; assembly: GCA_017140195.1. Lineage (NCBI taxonomy): Eukaryota > Metazoa > Arthropoda > Insecta > Lepidoptera > Lycaenidae > Eumaeus > Eumaeus atala. The sequence goes on from JAFELO010000700.1 coordinate 25,151, forward strand.
TTACAGCAACCATGGTCACGTAAAGAAACAAAAATGCTGTAATGCTTCTGAAACGTTTGACCTGTCAAATAATTAAAAAAACCGTAATAGTAGTTTTATTGTAATGAGTAACATTCGCGTAAACTTAAGACATCAATTTTGTGTCTCAGTAGAAGTAAAGATTAGCAATTAAATTATTGTCAAAGTGTATTCTTGTTTATTAGTTGTGTAGTGTATAGTTTTTATAGTCACCCAGAAATGGCTAGCAAAAGTAAAAGGAATTTGACATTTATCGGCAAGAAAACAAAACACGCAACTGAAACATACTACATAAATAATAAGTTAATTTTTTTTCTTAAGAAATTGGCAGTGCCATTCGAATGTGCCTACTGTGTGCCTATGAAAGTGTAATTATCAATTTTGATAATAAGAATATTGTATTCTTTTCTTTCAGATTTATTATAAACATTTTGTGAAGTTATAATTGAGCCTAAATCAATATCCCGCTAGAGATCGTTCTAAAGACACAATTTTATTCATAAATAAAATTTACTTACTAGGAAAAAGGTTATAAATATTGCTTAGAGAAAATGTTAATGTTACGAATAAAATTTTAAGTATGCACGTTTCTTCATTTGTAAACCAGAATTAATTGCTTCTACCTATTACCTCTTGTCAGATCTAGAGTAAATAATCTATATATATGTTAACATTGTTGACAAAGTTGTAATTGCGCACGAAATGTAGTATGAACTTTGCTTAGGATAGCTTCCTGTGTAAATTATTACTCAAAGAAAATACTTTGATATTTTTTTTTGCCACATTTAGTATCATTATCGAAATTTTAGTGCTGATAAATATTATTAAGTACTGAAAAACTGTTAGAGCGTTTTGCACAATTTTATATAGCCTATGCTCGTCAGTGACTAAGCTGGTTGAATCCTATATATAGGTCTCTACAATGGTTCTAGCCTTGTCGTGGCAGTGGGGCTCAGTAACCTGTGGTGAAACTCGACACATTGCGAAAAACCAATTAAACCGCGAGGGCTGCTCTTTGTACCCCTCTTATAGGAAGAGGGGACTTAAGAAAAGGAGGAGGAGGATAAAATGCTTTTTGTATCCCCTCTTATAAGAAGAGGGAACTAAATAGCACGAGGAAGAGGCGCTGTTACGCTCGAGACTAGGAGCGAGGATGGAAACCTCACCTCATTGCACTGTTTTGTTCCCAAAGCCTGTGGGGTTATAATGTGGTGGGGGGCAAACCTTCTGTGCAGGTGTGGTGGAGGGCAACCCCTCTGTGCAGGTGGGCTCGAGGTGCCCTGAAGATTTATAGTTCAGGGGCACTGATGTCACTCGCAGGTCTTAGTCGCAGTGGTACACACCACTGGACTCTACCCAGGGCCGGTGGTGGCTCGTTTATGCATTTCTCCGCGTAAAAAAAAGGGAATGTTTGAAAAAAAAGAAGGATTTTTCATAGGGGTCCAGTAGTTTTCGAGCTTCTAGAATGTAAATAAACAACAATCAAATGTTTCCTCTTTATCATTTTAATATAGATAAGATTAAACGTTAAAGCTTGTTTTAACCACAAGTTTATAATACTAGTATGGATGACATAATCATTGAGACCACAAGGCGATATTTTCGTGATCTTGTGACAAATTATTGAGTTTACTTGGCTTTGTACTGACATTCATTTTCACTTTGGTGTATATTCATAGGGCTTACATTGGCTTGGTTATGTGCATGTGACATAAAATAGTTATATGTATTATNNNNTATATATAGAACACTAACACTAGAGCTAGAGCACACTGGCGAATGTAGACTACTACTGTAAGTGAAATACTAATAGTATTTTTATTGCCGTATTATTGTTACTGTAATTGTAATATGAGACATAAAAGTTTAAAATGAACTTTTGTTGTCATAGCTTAGCTTAATTTTATTTAAATATTAGATCCACTTTATGTGTTTGTGAATAGCTGGTGACGGCTGTGTCAATACGGGCTGTGAAGTAGGGTAGACGTGGATAGCGCATCTGCATAACCACTAGCCGTGCGGAACGCCATCAAGGCATCAATCATATAAGGCATCAATTATTATGTCATTTGAGATGTAATCTTGTGTCCATCTGTGTGCCATTTGTAGACGTAACGCCAGCTTTTCTAAAGATTAATAATCAATCACGCAAATAATACCTTTCACTTAGTACAATAGAGGCGATATTCTCGTCACCAGATACTCGAGGAGGCTGACAAAACAACCATTATATGAACTCCCACATAAATCATTATTGGCGATTAGTAAGATCATGGCGCATTGGTTTATGTCCGATATGAGGATCATTATTAATTGCATACGAGTATTGCAAGGCCTCTTATATTTCCCTCCATGGTTTAAGTCTTGTAGTGGCGGTGGGTCTCAGTACCCTGGGGCGAATATAGGCACCTAGGTTGAAGCGAGTTGAACCGAGGAGTGGGCTGCTCGTTGTAGCCTTCTTATAAGATGTCCTCTTTTCCCTCTTTAGTGGACTAAAGAGGAAAAAGTGGCAACACTTCTGTGCACGGAGCAAAGGGCGAGGATGAGAACTTCGCCCAATTACACTGTACCAAAGTTGGTGGGTTTGTCATGTCGTGTGTGACAACCCCATCTGTTGGGGTGGCGTCGGTCATTTAGGGTGCCGACGAGCCGTCGAGTTGCCCGTATGATTTGTTGTTCCGTGGCACCTCACAAAAGGTACTGATGGCATTCGTGGTGGTTTTTGTGGTTACTCGGCACTCTAATGTGCCACGAGCCTCACTCACCACTGGACCCAGCGTTTACCAGTGACAATAAAAAAAGGCCTCCCATATTTAAGTTTTATACTCCTATTGGTCTCAATTTAGAGTAGATAAAGTGAAGATTACATTTGATGCCAACGAGTGGATTCAGGTTTGGACTGGAGAAGGGTCAGTCATCGAGCTGGATAACGTCAATTTCAAGCACAGTCGGCCAGTCATAAGTGCTTCTCGCTCAATGAGCTGGCGCAGGATCTAGCTGGAATATTCACGGCCAGTTATTGAATACAGTATGAGAAACAGTTTCCACAAGGTCCACGAGGACTGTATTTTCATAGACAATCGCAATCGTACTTTCGACTTTCGCATAGTATGTATCTCAGTTAAGTCCGAATATGAGACGCCAAAACCAAACCATGATTGAGCACGAAAAGTGACACGCGTTATACGGTGGTTTACTTCTTCACTATAGTAAGCGTGTGGCTTATCATTTTGTTTCCTGCAGGTACAAAAAATCATCGGACAAAATAATTTGACAGTGCTCTCTGCCTTCAATAAGGCGCTTCATTAAATAAAAATTCTTCAGCCTTATGTCCATAAGGCGCGCATCCAAGGTTTCTGCTTGCGTATGGGAATGGTTTGTACTCGCGCCTTCACAGATTTTGCCACTACTCGCGTCCTAACAGGGCGAGGACGAGCGCTTCTTTTTCTGTCTTTAAAACTTGAGTCCTGCTTATATCGTTTGATATTGCGTTAAAAGTATCTTTTGGTTTAATTCAAATTCTTCAGCATGTCGTAAATTTGAGTTTTCGCTGAGCCATAAGCACTCTCGGGGAAGCCGACCTCTACCAGTAGTAGCAACATACCAAGCGAACGAATTAATATTGAAACAGTATCAATCCTACGCCGTTTTAAATAAACAAATCTTTGTGATATTATAATATTCTGGTTTAAGCGGATTTTTAAGCGGATAATGGCACCTATGAAGCCATGTAGTGTAGGTTATCTCAGATAGTAATAGCACAAACAATGACACGGGTTTTCTTGATTAAGTTGTTTTTGTAAGAGAAATTTGCAGTAAAATGGGCCAGCACTATAGAGGTGGTCTTAGTATAAAGGACCAATTGAGTATTCACATAATTGTTATACACGGTGTGTCCAAACAGTGTTGCGAATTTTGAATTTTCGCTTGTTACGTGTATTCGATTTTTTTTTCTGGCATTATATTGATACATATGTCACACACTTATGCTGATAAGTTCAGTGATTTTGAATATTCATTTAATTGTTGACAGCTGCTTGCACGTGTTTTGGTTGGTCTTAGATTTTTATCTATTCAAAAGAATGGAATAAAGAACCTGTATCACATTTTGTGTGAAAAACGAAATTAAGTGCGCGGATGTATTCCGAATGTAGAGATACGAAGACGCTGCTTTGGACGAAAACAACGTTTATCCGTGGTACAAAATGTTTTCGAAATACCGAGAATATGTGAGCGATGAAGATGAAAATGGTATTGGCCAATCGTCGAATCACCGTCAGAGAAGTTGCCGAGGATCTAGGCATATCGATTGGCTCCTACCATTCGATTTAAATCGATAATTTGTCACCGCAAAATTCGTATCAAAACCTGCTCACACACCTTCTTATTACTTTGAAGGGGACAAAATAGATATTCACGAATAAATAAATAATTTTTGGAAACACACAAAATTAGTGATACTTCTTGAACACACCGAGTATGATAGTTACATGGACAACACGCATATATATACATACATATATATGTCAATATAGACGTCTTGTCCTTTGACCTTTCACCTCTGCGCCGTGGTGCACCGAAAAATCACAAACTATACAATACGTACGTACGAACTATAATTCGTATGTATCGAGTAAGTTTGTCAATCTGGGTAAAGTCTACATTTAAAATTACTGCCGATCAAGCTGAAATTCAGATACAAATTCATATCATAGGCATAGAAAAAATACTTAAACTAGTGAACTAAGGGTTGAAGGTTTGGATGAAGTGCGCCGTTTATGAATTTGCTGCATCTATTTTTGAGCTACTGTACACAGCGGTAATTCTATGCTACATAGCCTTTAGTATGCAGCCGGTTAGGGTCGGTAATCCTAACTACAATACCTATGACGTTTTGTATCAGCGGTTTGAGCTCAAATTTAACTGTCATCCACCTGGATACGACGAATCTGACTTTAACCTTTATGACTTCTTCCTTTTGGTCCCACAGTGTGCAAAAAGGGCCACTCGTTCACGCTGAACTATGCCTTTTCGTCTGGTAGAATGACTATTCAAGTCCCCTTCATTTGACCGAAATATGAACCTATCCGTACTAATAATGTACACGTGGTGCTACACATAGATGTTTATATATTTAGAGAAAAATCAGACAATCCATAACCAAACGGTCAGGTTGAGTGTACGACCAAGTTGATAATGATGATACTAAAAATGTAAAGCTGAAGAGTTGATTTTTTTTTGAATCCGCTAATTATTGGCCCGAATTGAATATCGAGGAAGCCTATTTGCTATATTCTATTACGCTGCGACTACTACCAGCGTAGTTATTTAGGTGAAAAAGCAGAGTTGTGCTAGTTCTAAATAAAATTTGAAATCGAAACACACGTACATATTAGATAATTTAAATTTTATTTAAAATATGAACGAAGTCCCAGTGAGTCATAATAGCTAAAGTTGATTAGCCGCTAGATATAATATGCTAAGTAGCTAATAATCAAGTTGTCTGGATTTAGCATGTGTTTCGAGGGTGGTATGGATCTGTTTGGAAAGGTGAACACAGTGCAACACGTCCGTTCAAAGCCAAAGGCTATTTGCTACGTAACTGGTCCGAGAACTACCTACAGCTAGGGTTGAATCGATAACGCTCAAGTATCGCTAACTTTAATTTACACAGATCGGTCGTAATGTATCAAAAGTGTAAATGGTACTAAATGTAATGTAGAAAAATACTAACACCAGATGAGCTCTATATTCTAAAGTACTTAATTATAATAAAACATCAGGTAGATAAATAATATGAGTACTGTTGACTGATACCGAATCGATAGTTCGTTTTAAATTATCGATACTAAAAGTCAGAAGGAAAGTATAGAGTAGGCTTACTAGTATTGTTTCATACCTGAGGAAACCACCCCCACCCCCTCCCCCGTTAATGGTTATTAATTATATTATTTCCTCTTGTTCACATGTAGCGTTTCGTGTGGTTTGTAACTTTCTAGTAGACTGATGTCGATCTATATGGCCGTTTCGCTGCAGAAAAAGACATACCAACTGTATGCCTTTATTATTGTAACGTAATGGTTGATGTTACGTTTCGTTATATAACATCTTAGAGCTTGGAAATGTGTTAATGTAACTGTGTTTTTTAACTTGCACTGTATAGTCGTGAAGTCAAAGTATACATTTTCTTTTTATAGAATAGGGGCCAAATGAGCAATTGGAGCCTTTTTACGACTACCGACGCTTGTAAACATCCACATAAATACTATGTCGACGCGTTGCCCTCCTTCTCCCCCAATGGGCCATCGGCTACCCACGAAACGCGACACCGAAGATGTTATTTCACGACGGTATTATGTGAGCAAGAGATACCTCCCCGGTCGTCTCAACCCAATTCCGTTGCCTAGGAGCATATGGTGTAATGTACGTTGGATGGCACTACCTCCTCCTATGCAGCATGGCATCACTTATTCCTAAAATTTATCACCAGCTTGCTTCGTGCGAAAAAGCGCCTCCTCCAGCTGATAGTCCTCTCTTATTGTAAGTTCGCCCCAGGTAACCTCAAATTACTGAGCCCTATCAACGCGATAAGGCCTGAAATGTCTAATTACCTACCCTATCCGTAATACATCAGCGAACAAAATATTTGAGTATAACTTCTGTGACCTGTGAACTTATTACGCCACGTTAACTGGTAAGTACCGTAAGGACTTGTGTTACAGGTAATAGAAAACAGAAATATATTTATTTAATATATATTTTTTGAATATATTTAAGAAATCTTATATATTTAAGATTTTTATTATAGAAATACATATAATACAAATATAAGGATCTATGACCTAGGCGGGATTCGAACTAGCGACCTCCGGCGTAACACGCGGACTAACCGCTACCATACCAACTGAGCCAGCCGGTCATGCCAAATAAACATATATTCTATCCGGATTAGCAGGAAGAGATAGTGCCATTAGAATATTATGTGTTATTCCAGACTTAAATCTACACCCCTGTTTAATTTCTACTAATTCGTTCATTAATTTCTGTGTGAAAAGATAACAAACGTGTATGTACGTTTCTGTAAAAAAAACTTTCGCACTTATACTATTAGCATGATTTAAAATGTCAAAATTAACTATATAATCTAAAATGCTTTTGTCAGTGATAAACTTAAAAATACTTGCATGAAACTTTGTCCGTTCTAACAATATAAAGATCTAACAATATAAAGATAATTGAAATATGAATATATTTCCACATAATGGAAACGTCTGCAAGTGTAACAGTGTGACACAGCTCTAGTAACATAGCACTGGATTTAGCTTAGCTGGGGCCCGGGACGTGGAGTTTATAGTGGCTCTCAATTCTTTTTTTTTTTTAATTTCCATTATCACATTAGGCCTCTATGACTAGTGGAGCACATGTCTGCATTCCCCCTAAGCCCCTCCCTCTGAATCTGGCGCTAAACATATCGTTTATTATCAAAGATATAATACTGATATGGATTCTCATCGAATATTATTACCTCCTCACCCCACCCAGGCGTGC
>JAFELO010000701.1:2682-19533 GCA_017140195.1 Eumaeus atala
ATTACATAATTAGATTTTACATTACTTACAACATTATTACATAATTACAACAAACAAAAATACTTAAGTGACGCATTACTTATAAAATTGTCGGTTAAACATTCTATCACCAGGTTTAAGTATACTTTTTATATAGAACATATTATCTTTATATGTACGTACCTCGTATAGAGGTTTTTATTAATCTATTAATTATGGTTTTCGTATCATTTCAAAAATAATATTTTATAATGTACTCGCATTACTATTTCTTGTATAATTTGATCAAACCCATGGGCGAAGCCAGGGCGGATCGCCAGTTTATATATAAAATAACAAATCCTGAGTCACAGACTAACTAATAATCACCGAGCGTAGGTATACTATTAAATTTAGTTATAAAATTTGGTTAGTAGGAATGTTTTATTGAGTAATAACATTATTGAGGGTGTTTATAAATCGTACCCTCTTTGCAGTTAGATGATTGTAGAAAGTGTTTAATTAGGTTTCTTAGGATTTAAAATCTTCTGTTGGACTTAGAATAGTCGTTTGATTACAATTTTTTACCTCTTTGTGTGGTAGCCTGACAGTTATCTATATATTACGTGAATTTAAAAATCCTATCTCTTTTTCTAAAGAATCACCAGAATAGAAAATTATAAAATTTGGTACAATAGAAGACTATTGAAGATATGGAGAAGATGTGTAAGCAGCTAATATTTAAATATAATATGCATTCGATTTTATTTCATTTATTCAAAATTTCCATTTTGTGCGTTTTGTCAAACTGACAAACACAATAATTTGACTTTTAATACTTTTTTATGAAAAGGTTTATTTTTTTATGATTGGGATTGCATATTGAAAATAGATACGTGATTATTTTTTGATGAGTAGTAATTTAATGAAATAAATGTTCTTTTATAGTGCAGGGGCGCACGTTCATATGGAGCCTTTCGACGGCTGCCGACATCCGCATTATTGTCATGTAGGTGCGTTGTCTTCCAAAACCCCTCCAACGATCCACTGGTTACACACAAACTTGCTGTCACTTGACGGCGCGATGGTGTCATGTGAGCGAGGGGATCTACCCGGTCCTGCTGGCCCAATTGACTGCAGTACACGACACTTTTACTAAAGTTGCTCTTACTAAGTTACTAAGTCTTACTGTAATATTATTTACAAGCTTTCATAATTAGATTTTCATATAACTAAAAATATTTACACTGTTTTATACAAGTCACCCGACGAGCACTATGTACAATACAATAAGGCTATAGTCGATTTCTCTTCGCCTCCACAGTGTAAAGTCAAGTCCGAAAAAGAGACCTCCGCCCGTTTCATTGCGCACGGAAAATAAAATTATTCGACCACAACAGACTTAAAGCCTAACTTATAGCCTGTAATGTATTTCCTCGCATTAGTAAAGTTTGTGGCTTTTGATTGCAATTTTAGCCCTAAGTAGTTGTAAACCTTGTGACCCTCTACAGGTTTATTTTAAGATCATAGGTAGATAGACCATTTTTGATCATCAATACGGTTAAAGCAGATTTATGTGGGATTTAAATTTAGTTTGTCCTAAGATAATAAATCAATTATTTTTGGATAAATTAATAGCCCAGTTTTGAAATTAAATAACCCAATTTTACTTGTACTTTCTAAATGTACCGGCGTTTGGTGTTCGGTACATGGAAATGTGGGAAAAGGTTTTTGGTGGACCCATTATAAAAACGGAAGTCCCGTTGTGTAGGATGAATAGGTATATTTTCAAATCATTGGCAATTTTTTGTGCAATTGTAATTTTTTTTTAAATTTAGTTTTTCAAATCAGCGTTCGGATTTCTTGAATAAGAGTCTGGACCTTAGTAGGATTTGTGTAGTGGAAGAATAAGACTCCTCCAGCTTGTAGAGCCAACGCAGCAGTACTGAAAGTAAACATAACATAGCCAATTTATGTGGCTGTATAAACTTTTTTGTAAGCAAAACTCTCATTAGTAAAAATATAAATTTCATGACATTTCAAGATTTACAGCGGATTCGTAAATAGTCTTAGCTCCGTTCGTTTCACTATATAATCGCGCACAAACGTTTTACCTAGCTTATATTACAACTATATTATTTAATAATTTATTATATTCTTGGAAGTATAATATATATCATACTAAGTGATTATAGATTATAAGTTAATAAGTTTTATTGAGTAATGTTCAAATGACATCTGAAAAGCCGGCAATGCTTCTGCACTGTCGCATATGTTATGAGATAAGACACAAATTAAAAAAAGTACGTATACCAATAATAATATTATTAAACAAATTAATATAGGTATAATTAGGGAACTGAGATGAAGATTTGTTGTTGTTGTCGATGTTATTTGTAAATTGACTGTAATACACATTGGTACACAAGTCTTAAATATCTTTACTACTTTCTCATATTACCTAGACTTTTATACAACTTCAAATTTCAAAGATCATTCCTTTTTAGAATAGGGGCAAACTAGAAAACGCGTGGGGAAATCCTCCCCTCCTAACGGGCTATTCATTCTGTATTAAAAAAATTCTATGAATGTCAAATGCATTAAACCCAAAATACAATTTAGAGAAAGGCTTTCGCGTAATTTTCTTTATTTCGTTTTTTAGCTCTTCATTTCGAAATCTACATTTGAGTAGATACGCAATTAATAATGCTTTTTATCTTTGTAACTATCGTAAGAATTATAATATTCAAATTTCCGTTTAAACAAGAAAATCACTTGGGACGGCTCGCGCACGATGCCATTTATTATGCGATGACGCCAATTTAATCATTGAGCTTGTTTATTGTTTGGCTTGTCTGGGGACGCCGGCCTCCTCACTCCCTCCGTTGGGAGATTCGATTCACGCTTGAAATCAGCAAAAGCAGTCATTAAGATTTAATTAATTATTATTAGAGCTCTGTAAAGATCGCGATTCTCTAAACTAGCGTGAGAGAGGGAACCATTTCCCCTTTGTCGGTCCCAAAAATAACCACTATAGGGCGCGCCCACAAACAACCCGGTACATCTCTTTCCATCTACGGGAGAAGATCCCCAGTCTGTCCCCCTAACCTCTCCCTAAACCAGAAGACACAAGAGTCTTCGCTAGTCCGATGAACTATAGAGGCGGGAGCAATAGCGCCGCCAACCGGTAGTAGGTCCTTCCGAAAAAAAAAATCACTTGGAAAACAAAGTTTATGTATTTTTATTTAATCTCGCTGAAAAAGTCTTTGACAACTGCATGTTTTGTGCCCTGATTTGACATATCAAGTCCTTAATTGTTGTGGCCACTAGGTGTTCTGCCACTTGTCAACATCGCAACGCCGCGCGTTATCCTATCGGTCGCGCGTTATCCTACCTAATGGGTGGCAGTTATCCTATCGGTCTTCTAGGCCTCATTAAGGCGAAAGCGGAGAGTTACGTTCCGCTATACACATATACAGCTCACGGTTGATTTGGTGACTACCTGTTAAAGATTGGACATGAGATGTCGGCAATTTTCCATCACTGGGGAGGAGATAAAGATTATGTCCAACTTACCATTGCACAGTGTGCCGATTCGACATCCCACGCCAGACAATAATAATAATAATGATAATTCTTTACCAGTAATCGCGTCGGTGGTGCTGAGTGAAGACTTAACGTGGAGGGATCAGTCTCCTTTTGCATACACGTCATGGTACAGATAGAGGTCGCTAAGCTAGCTAAAAAAGGGAAAGGGCTGATCCTGCTCTATCAATTCTGCTCTGATCAATAAACTTCCTATGGAGAATGTTCCAAAGAATTGTTCGGCTTAATACCAGCAGCGGAATTCCGTCTTCGGATATCGTGATATAATTCAAAGTTTTTCCTGGAGCACAAAGAAAATGTATTGGACCAGAGCAGAATGGATTGCGCATCTTGATGTAAATCCACGACTGTGTGAATTAAACACTACTTCTTACTGCGTACAAAATAATATACTGTGGAACTAGCTGCCTTCCTCGGTATTTCCGGCCCGATACGACTTAGGGGTCTTCAATACAAGAGCATACTTGCTCAGGTTACATTATTGCACGTTTGTTACTCTTTCACACAAATGCACTGAGCAGACGGGTAATTTTGTACAAATATAGATGACAATCTGGAATAACAAAAAAATATTTTTTATCTAGAAGAAGATGAGTGCTTCTCTTGGGATGAATTATACGCTGCAAGTAAAACACAACTGATTTTTTTGTGATTTTTGTGATAAAATACTTGCTAAGGCGCCCAAAATTTTGTAGATACCTTTTGTGTGATTAATGTACACTGTTGTGAGATTTTTCGGTGCACATTTGTTACATTTTATTGTTTTTTCTTATCCTCGCGCATTCGAATTGTATATTAAATAAAAATATTTTTAATTACCTAAAAACATACATTCATATGTGATGCATTATATTCTAGTAGTGTGTTGATCCAATAGCTATTAGAAAGGAAAATTGCCAAACTCTTCTAGAATAATGATATCATAGAAATAGGAAGTTATGTATGCGACTGTCCGTCGTTCCGATTTTCATGCACAGGTGGGAAAATATTCATTTATATCGGTACTTGCTCAAAGTAGGGCAAGCGCTTTCCGCGTACCCTCCCCTCCTACGTCCCGGTGACTCAGTTCATTTGAAACCTCTACCTATATATTATGAAAAGACAATATTTTGAGACATACTTTTATTTATATGTTCTACGCAACTCACTGCATGTTTATGGATTCGCATCTCCTGATTTATTTAATGTTCCCTCAGGACCATGTTTTTCGTCCCTTTTCATATTTTTAGGGACATTTGTATCATATGAGACAAAATAATTCAGATAAGTTAGGCTAATAAATATTTGTGACCTTAAATAATACAATGATAGATTTACAATTTCGACACGGCCGATTAGCGTCACATGGTAGGTTTAACGGAGTCGGCATTTGATATTGGCAAAATATAATTGTTTATATGTCATTGGAACTTTTCGCATAAATTAACATAACCTAAATATACAACATAAAATAAATGATTGACGGCAATTTGGCTGTTACAATTTGTGTATATATAGTAATAGCCGAGGCATGCCCACTCTGTTGGACAAGAAAAGTATTATTTGCTCCATCTTGAAGAGTACTCTCTACAAAAAAATAAAGTCTAAAGCAACTTGCAACTTTATAGTCGCTTATATAAAGCGTGGTTTGTTGCGCTCCGTTCCCTCTGCCTACCCAAAATATAATGCAAAAACTAAAAGATGTGTTGTTGTAGTTGTTTGATAATAGATAAAATATTATCCGTAGCGATCATCAATTGCTATAATACAATCTTTAAATCGTTGATTTCAGTAATCAATAGAAGCACGCACTCCTTCCATGGGAAAACTTTTCACTGTCAATTATAAGGATTGTTTTAGGAACACCATTATCGTGGTGTTAAGAGAAATGCAAGCCATACTCTTTAAAACCGAGCAAATCATAATATTGCGTATTAAGATAGAAACTAGATGACCAGCCTTGAGGCCTTGTGAAGTCCGGAACGTTCGTTTCTGACCAATATTGGGTGGATCAAGTTTTATGATCTGGTGCCGAGTCTTGCTGAAAGGACCGTTCTTGGTTATTCGACATAGCGTTATTAAGGGGCTTAACCACATTCTCAGGAATGGTAGTATCGTCACACACTCGTGTTGATGTTTTGAACTTACTTTAAAAATTTGTCAGGAGTAGCTGAGATATTTCCTAGCTCACACCTCAAAATACCATTACCGAACTACGATAATAAATCCCTTGTACTCTATTGACTAAATGCAACGCTTCTAGATAGTTTCGAGCATAAATATGTCAATTGTTTGTACAAAAATTACTCAATAGTAAAAAACATATCTTTCGTAGACAATATTTTTCTGTGAGCTCCAGTTGCCGCTTAAGCGTTTGATTTGTTTATACCACCCAATTCTTTTTTTAAATTATCTATTAAGAAATTACGTAGAAATCTCTTTTATTCAGCAAGTAGATAGTTCTGCTACCTTCATGTCTCGAGACTAAATCTTTTGCTGTCTTCGGAAAGAAGGATTTCTTCGAATTATCTTCCTAACTGTTTTGATCGCCAGTTACGTTACGAACACTACGTTGTCAGCTAGATCTTGTTTTGTCATAAACCGAAAATTTTTTGCTGTGTCTATCAATAGCTCATGCACATAGGTTTGACTGAAAATATATACCTGACGCCAGACCTACTTTGTATAATGTAATCGCAGAAAATCTTTTATGTCTATCACCCCACAAAATTTTATTATCACAAAATATTTTAATATATGGAAGCGCGAAAATGTGAAAACACACCAATCTTGTAAAAATTACAAATTTCAAGTACAAAATTACTCGATGTTTTTTTTTATTTTTAATTGTAACAGTGTTTACGGCCAGACTAAGTACACACTCGGTATCATAAATATAGCCTAAAACTTTCCTAACGACTTACAACTACCCTGGCTAGTTCGTGTCAGCATGTGCATTATATGCTACGCAGTGCACGGAGACCAATTTAGTTTTAATATAGGTCACATAAAAGCAATCGTCAAATTTTAATCCGATGTTAATTAATATGTACATACGCACGCACCAATGCCAACCGTGTCATCTGTGTTAGCTCTATTTTCCAATGGATAGTACAAGATCAATACGCTTTGTGGGTATGACATATTAGCTTTTGCCCATGACTTGCTCACTTGGTCTCCAGACAAAAGCAAAGCCTAGTATTTCTATAGCTAACGTGTTATTCTGGTGCATAAGCTACAACATTTGCAAGTTTCATCAAAATCAATAGTTTGGGCGTGATTGAGTTACAAACACCTATGCATCCATACAAACTTACGCAATTATAACATTAGTAAGATATGTCTATGTCATCTTCTCCTGTTCTTGGCCATCTACTGCCTTATTCGATGAAGATATTAACTAGCTACCCAATCCGGCTTTGTCCATATATATAATAACAACACAAATTATACTTTAAAACCAACCTGCCTCAGGAATCACACTATGGATGGGTTAAAACCGTATTGAAATCTGTTTTGTAGATTTTGAAAAAGTCAGCAGGTGTGGCATATATGTGATAACATGCCTGTTGACTTTTGGAGATTTTGTTTTCCAGCATATATGGATTTAGAGTTGTCGCCTCAACGCAAGTCCGACGGAAAACTAAATGAACTAAATTATTTTATAGATTATGTGAACAAAAAAAAAACACGTTTGTTGTGTGGAGAATCTTAGTAAAATGGTCCCGTTTGACTGTAAAACAAAAAAATGAAATATCGTCCATTACCTAAAATATAATGCAACATATTAGCTACATACCATGATGTAAACGTTGTTACGCTTACTGAGGAAGAAGATAAAATATAAACCACTGCTCATTAAATATAGAATCGATCATAAGCACGCTCTTAAAATGTATTGTTTATTGATATTCTCAGTTTTGTGTTTTTGTTGTACATTTGTGTATAAAATGCAGATGTTCTGGATGGATTCATAAAAGACCACGACTGGACGAAGTGTACGACCGGGGAAGCACCTCTCGCCTTCATGACACGGCCGTAAATGGCTGTGTGATCGCGTTTCGTACGGTGCCGGTGTCGGTGGCCCGTGGAGGGGAGAAGGAAAGGAGGACAACGCATCTGCATTACTCCAAAATGCTCCGATAGTTCCTATAGAAGTTTTCGATATAGAAATTTCACTTTTATGGTATAGAAATTATTTGCCATCACATTCCATTCTGTGCGGCGTTTCTGTCATTTTGGTCTCTTGGTTAGATCGAAACGATTTGCCTGGGAAAGTACCAATTGCTCATACCATACTGGAGTGCAGCTACTAAATCGTGCTATGTGCGGTCTGTAAGATTATTTTTTTGGCGGGAAATTGCACTTACGGCCCTGAGTGTGGTCCGATGACCCACTAGATTGTCTTGAGAATCATCAGCGCTGCTAATGGTGCGGTTCCCTGAAAATGTTTACTATTAAGGCACTTCCATGTTTAGTCAGCAGAGAAACCGACGCCACATCCACAGAACAACCCAATCTAGAGACAGTCCAATGGGTTTTGGTTCCCATCGCGTCCCCACGATCACGTGGGCAAAAGAACCACCTCCTCTTTATTGGTATGCCCCTATTCTTGTGTTCACCACAAGCTATTGAGCCCCACCTCCAAGGCAAAGCTTGATCCATTCACATTACCCTGACGGCTTGAGACAAGGAATCCGATGGAAGGTAACGCATGTTTAACTTCTTATCATTTGGTAGTGCGGATGTATATGGATATCAGTACTCAGTAGTCTAAAACTTTGCATTTTTTTATTTCATAGGGAGACAAACAAGCAATGGCTTTTTCAAGCAGATAATTTGTCTCCTGTACGCAATGAGACCGACTACTCACAAATGGTACGAGACGCGACAGCACACCTTCCATTTTTAAGGCAGTACCATATACGCGACAAGACACCACCCCGGTCGTGCCGGCCCAATCCGGCTGCTACGTAATATGCCAGCTCGCTATTTTGCCAACCCCAAAACGCATCCTCAGGAAAGAATTTTACGAAACTACACCCAAGTTTCGTAAAACTCGTTCCTAGTGGATGTGTTACCTTAAAGGCACCTACTAGCCAGATTTCATGTATGAACACTCAAATTTCGCGATTAATCAGTGTAAATGGTTATTAAAATTTTTTTTTGACTATCAATAGGGTAGACTCATACCTGGACACTTTCTCACTTTCAACTTATAACGACGCGGCGTCTAATAAACTTTATTTTTATCTTTATATCCGAAACAGTAATTAAGGAGTCTTAGAGAGCGCTGCCAACAATTCACAGCTATTTTTAAAATAATAAACCAACAAAACGCTCAGGAATACTGTGGCTGTGCTTTAGAATTAATATTTTAACGCTTCTGTCAGGTCGAACTATTATGTAATATGATCCAAGAATCTGAATTACACACACTTCTAATTGTTGTATCATCGTGAAACTTAGCAATTCTATGTGGAGATGACAACACAATATTATGGTACCGAGCTGGTCAGGAGATGGAATTGCAAGGTGGATGATGGAAGTTTCGATTGCCTAGTAAATATCGAGTTTAGGATCATTAGATGGAGCGTGTTTTTGGTTTATTATATATATTTACTAGCTAACCCGGCAAACGTTGTTTTACCGTGTAAATTATCTCCAGGTATGTATGTATTTTTATTCTAGTGTGTGTATGTAAAGGGCGAACAACATAGGTAATAATCGATTCTCAGACATGTTGAATATGCATATGAAATGTGGTAAAAATCGATAAAGCCGTTTCGGAGGAGTAAGATAATAATAATAACAATTCGTAATTAAAATCCTACCCAAATCAGATATTCGATGAATTAAATGCAGTATATTATTATTTGAGTTTTTTTTTTCTGTATAAAAGTATGTTTACTGTTGCATATTATATAAAATATCTATTATGATTATAATCTTATGTATTGTTAAATGTATATCACCTTTTTAAGTTATTGTTAAATGTACACACTTTGATTGCGTACGTCATTCACGTTTTCCTTTAGCTACTGAAAGAAATTTCATTATGGAATAAGTAGCTCCTGTGTACTAGATTTCTCTTATCTGTAAATTTAAAATGTGTTTTGTTTTTGTGTATATAAATTATTAAATTAATAAATAAGGTAGCAAACATCGTGACACGAGAAGTTTATCTATAAGATATAAGTTATATTTATATTCTAGTCCCGCGATTTTATCCGCTAAAATCAGTCCCAAGAGGTCAATTATTTTTTTCTGTATAAAAATATTTCTACGTAATATTATATTTTATTCTATATCCGTAGCACAGTAGTATAAATCCATTCAGTAGCTTTTCGTGTATCGTGTGTTTATCGTGTAGGAACAGCAAACATACATACAAAATATCCCATTTTTAACATTTTTCAGAATTAGACTTGTGCTGTGGAAACGAAGAGAAGCCCCCATGCGCCAGATTAAACTGATATTTTAAAATATTAGTATTATCACATCTCGTCGAGTGGTATCTGACGAATTCGATGTACTACAATATAAAGATGGGTTAGAGATGATACCAAAATACTTTTCAGATTATATTCTGCGCAACACCGGCGTTAAGATTTAAGATATATAGTCATGTTGGTAGGTAAAGGTGTGCCGCCTACGGGCGACTATTTCTGACTGCGCTGGAATGTGAGCTTTACACAATATTGCTTTCAATTCTATTGGTTATCTTAAATGTTGTGAATAATACAATATATTTCACTCTTAATTCTAGTTAGTGTAATTATTTTCAATATAAAATTTCTACATTCCATTTCTAATTATGAAATAACCAGCATCACCCCGCGGTTTCGCTCTGGTCCTATTTGTCATAGCGTCATAGTACATGGCCTAAAGACCTCCACAAAAATGGACCACTCAAGAAAAAAAAAATTAATACCAATAAAATCTCTTTCTTTCTTTTTATTGAGTAATGGGCAAACAAGTAACAGATGGTAAACACTCTCCGTACATATTCGGTCACAGAATAAACTACACAACCGTCATCATAGTCGCCCATACTGTATTGGCCGGCCTGATGCGGCTGCATAGCAGAAGAGAGTAAGAAGAAGATAGCTGAAGCTTCTTGAAGATCCGCCTTGGTACGTCACTATCGAGGGGTAGTGTCGTACTGTTCCGAGAGGTTGTCACTCATTTCAGGACTCTCATTTTACGTGACACAACAGGACTCTCATTTCACAACAGGACATCTATAAATCAGCTATAACTCGAGCAGCAAGCACGAAAAAGTGTGACGTGGATAGTAACGTTATACGTAATTGTAATGTACGATGGCGGAGCCTCCGAGCGAGCGAGCGTAACGAGCCGTCCGATTCGCTCCATCAGACGATAAGATCCCATGTCAATTAGACCATTACCTCGTAAAATTGTATCGTTCGTAAAACGTCTTACAGACAGCCCGTTTTGTAGGTATAATAATAAAAACAATAATATCATCCTTATAAACATTTCCAAAAAGCTATTTCATAGTAGTTTTAAGGGGCAAACGAGTCATTGAAGCCTTTTGATGACTACTTTCCTTTCTTTTAGGGGGCCACCGAAAACTCTCGTACTACAAGAAACGCGACAGCGTGACAATTGCTTTGCGGTGCATTCATGTGAGCGCGGGGTATCCTGCTGGTCGTGACGGTACAATTTGACTGCAATACAACATGGTACTACCTCTTACCATGAATTCTGCTGAATTACGACTGTTTTCAGCATTCTATGTTGCGATAGACTTGGCTTCTGGAGATAGAATTTAACATTTTCCTATGGATCCTAAGATCCAGTAGCTAAATATATAGATAGATAAAGTGTTGAAAACGGCCGTTAGAGATACGGTAAATTAAATTAATAAGAAAGGTTCCAAAATTAATTTCGATTAAAGCAGACTTCCAAAATTAATTTGGCTTAAATAAGAATTCAAAAATTAATTTGGGTTAACCGAAATTCACCAGAAACCGAACAACAATTTCAGTAGCTCCAGAACGAACAGAAAGAATTCGAGATCTAAACAGCTCCTATATCGTTGTGATGAAATGTCCCAGCCACAATGATTCACTCGCTTATTCATCGCACCTCCACATATACAAATACCAGCGGTATATTTCGGTGCGCGGCTTAAAAAACATACTCTCAAAATTAAAATAATAGTAGGAAGCTATTGCAGCCTAATCGAATTGGCATGACTCTGTGGCCCTAAGAATACTGCATTAAAAGTGATGGCTATGTTATGTTATGCGTTTCTTTCGCTTTGTGTGTAGCTGGTGGCCCAAAGGAAGAAACGAGGTAAGGAATTAACCAAATGGCTCAGATTACTCATGGTTATTTATTATGATGACTTATGTTCTATGCTATCCAAAATTTATGATAGTAATTTTACAACAATTGATAGTAAGTAAGTGTTAAGAACAGTAGTTTTTATGTGGATTTAGGATATAAAAAAAGGATTGAATGAGAATATCATTCAAATGAGTAAAATGAAAAATGTAGGGCTTTCTGTGTCTCCGTCATTTCAATTCAAAACTAGTAGGCAGTATTCCAATAATGTATGTTATGTAGTGGTCAAGCAATTACATTTCAAGTACACACATATAGCCCGGAATGGATGCTACTCGCAGGTCACAGGCTGTATTCAATCAAATAAGTCTATATTCAGAAATAGACGAATAAAGATTGAAGACGATTATTATCTCGATAACGATGTTGGTGATAAAAATCAATTCACATAAGAAACAGCGAATGCCACTTTTTCACATTGAAAAAGGCAAGAAGAAAACAGGGAAAAAGAAAAATAATTGACATTATCATAGCAGCTGAACTGGGCCGTCACGCTGAGGAAGGTACCTCTTATGCACAGGATAACGTTGCAAAGATACAATTGTGCCTGATGGCACAATACTGTGATCAGTATCCTGTGCTTTGAGAGTTCGCAGAGGTCCATTGTGTGGTAGGACGACGATACAGCTGCATAACAATTATACGTATATCATGAAAAGGTCTACTAAGGTACTATAAAATAGCTATTTAATATAAATGAATAGTTGAAGCGTGTGATAAAACAAAGTACAACTGAGATATTCTACACCTAAACATAACATGCCGCCGGGAATAACACGTCCACTCATGACTCACTATTTCCAAAATTGTTTCCGGGCATCTTACCAAGCTGCCAAATCTCCTAACACACATATTGTACGCGAAATAAACGTATGACATATGTGTTTCTTCTTAAACATTAGCACTTAACATTAATCAGATTACTAGCATTGATTCGGTGTTCGTAATTAGAAACACGAAATTATAGTGTGGTAATCGCGCAGATAGTATGATCTAATGACAGCTGCATTTCGGTGTTTTGGGACTACGGTGTGTACATTTTTTCGGATAAGTCCGGACGGCACTTCGGTGTTGTGTGAATCACAGTTCTCTTTGATTTCTTTTTTATTATCTTACCTAAGAGACGGCTCAAAATATATCGGCCCATATCGGCATGTCTCGTCCCTGAGGAGGCAAGAAACGTAGATTTGTTTTTAAGGCTCGCTTATTTCTTGCATTGGCTTATTGTAAAAATAAAACTTACACTCCATGTTTCAAAAGAAGTTTATGAGTTGTTCTTTGCGAAAGTGCCGCCCACTTATTATATAGCTAGTACATACTCGCTATAAAACTAATTACATTTGACATTTTCCTGGATAGTATAGTAAAATAGAATCATGGTAAAAATTGCAATTGGTATTCCAACATGACGTCACGGTAACGTTTACATTAGGTATAAATAACCTGCTCTCCGTGGCACGGGGTTGAAATATCACCAACATCCTAACTTCGGGCTGTTATTCGAAGACGAAAGATGCAATTAACACTTGGGTCCCGGGTCTCGAACTTTGGACCTCACGTATCTATTTGAACATGCTCACCATTAGTCCACGAGGCAGACGAATTTACCTGCCTTGTGAGGATCGGGCCGGATTGCCGTATTATCGGAATAGTAGAATGAGGGAACAGGGAATGCACTTGCGGCTGCGCACACACTTGCGCATTATAATATGTCCTGCGCAGTTGGCTAGTCTCTATAGAGATAGCCGCCGTGGCCGGAATTCGGATAGGACGACATTACTCGTTATTATAATATTACTTATAAACATACTGTAAATACACTAGACGCGTGCGAATATTTGCGCCGATTATGACGCCTCATTCCAATTGAATGTAAAAACTGGTTCTTGTTAGCAGTCTCTAAGAAAATGAGGTGAAAACTTAGTACTTAGTACACTGTTTTTCCCATTTTTTTTCTTCAAATTTGGATTACCGCGAAAGTTATGCTTCCGGAGGCTCATTGTAACACGAGTCACAGTGTCGATAGACATGCCTATCCCGGCTGTGAGGATCCTTCTGAAATAAAATAAAATAAAAGACATCCATCCACTACAACATTCATCCCATATATATCAGCTATATGTCCCTTGACGCGCGTCTTTATAGATCCTTCAGTTTGTCCTATATGAGAGAGCCCACAGGCACAATCAAGCTTGTACACTGTAACAATGTAACTGGCAAATTTTTTTGGCGGCTTGAAATAAGTTTCTATGGAAGCTCGCTTGAGTATGTGGCCAATTTTGTCAGTGCCTGGTTTCACTAGGCTTCTGAGGAGCAGACAGCAGAGAAAGCTTCTTGTCTCGCAGAACTGTCTTGTCTTGTTGAAGTTCGGTGTCCTGGTCTTGCTTGTCACAGTTACCTGGTGCTCTCTGAAACAAAGATTTACCCACTGTAGAAAACTGTGTTGGATGGTGATGAGAGTTGCCGGTTAGATACCCATCTATATGAGTATGCTTTCTAAAAACAGCAGCAGCAATAGGACGAGCAAAATGTTTATGTTCAAAAGATGCTTTTGTATTAATTTTAACCTTCTTGTTAATTTAAACTGCTGCTAGGTGAATCCAGTGTAATCAGCGCAACAACGCGTATTCAACACAGGCAGTCACAGTTTGACCACTACGAAATTTTTCAGTGTTGTGTAATGGAACAAAACAGGAGTTTTACAATAATAAATATCATATTACAATTACAGTAAAACTAGTTCTACGACTTTTCTATCGCAGTTTCTTCAATTATTGAATTAGCCCGACGTTTCAGAAGCTCTACAGCAACCATGGTCACGGGTGGACTGTGGTTGCTGTAAATAAATCGCAGTAAAATAAGTAAAAGCAGTTTTATTGTAATGAGTAACATTCGCGCAAACTTAAGACATCAATACTTATTACAATACAGTATTAAAGAAAATTTAACGATATCATAATTATGACAAACTATTGTAGTTATGTAACTATAACTTCTTTTGTACACTTTAACAGTCGACAGAAAACGACCTTTATTGTTTTTTCTCGCGGGAAAATGCATATTAATTTATTTGTCGTCGCGGGGAAACGCATTTACTCGCCTTCGCTGGCCCTGGGTGGGGTCCAGTGGTGTGTGCGGCACAATATAGCCCCGAATACCCACAAAAACTACCGCACGTGCCATCAGTGGCGCAAAAGCTTGCCGGTTTATCCCGTTTGGTCGGGTAGCTAAACCCCCTTATTGGCAGCCGCTGGCGCCGCTTTCTTTCCCGGCGGCTTGTAGTCATCTGCAAGTGGAGGACGGCAGGGAGGGGCACCACCTGTATATATATATATATATATATATATATATATATATATATGGCAAAAAGAATCCAATACCGCGGTAACAGAAATTGGCATTAATTACCGATGTATCAAAACTTCCGCATTTATTTAAAAAGAGCAAGGAATTACGCAGATTAATATTTTTGACAAGTACTTACTAGACTTTTTGTTTTAAAGTATATTTAATTATAATAAAACAAATCCAACATACGACGCGTTCATGATTATTTTCTAATATAAATGTTTCAAATTTGGAATATATTTCGATTGATAAACCCTTTTTAATAAACAATGGTCTGAGCAAGGTCGTTTTTTGTCCACCACTATTTTTCTGGTACGAAGCGTAAGGTAAAGATTGGAACTATAGTGTCAATGGCGGCAACCGTAAGGTTTTGCTAATACGGATTTTTGAGCGTTTAAATTTATTTGGTGCGAAGACGGGTGACGTGAAGGTATTTGTGTTTTTGTGCTTCGGTTTCAGTGAGTCAGTCACAGAAACTTGCTCTGGTTTTGCCGGTTCGGTCCCGGAGTAGTGGGGTGTGATTTACTTGTGGTGTTCTATTCTATATATATATTTAAAAAAAAAGATTATATATGAAAAAAAAAGACAACAATAAGTCTTTACAATTAGTTTATACGTCTAGCTTTGAAATAAAGCCAAGCGTCGTGAGGAAATTCAGACATTTTTAAAATAAGAATATTCGATGGCATGTGATGTAATAATATCATTCGGCACTGGCTCTTAGGCTGAACGTCTTCGCGATGAGATGCTTAATAATATCTTTTACTCGAATCTAAGTCAGGCCAGTTTCGCAGGCCACTATTAACGTGTCATATAGCTAATATATGTTTAAGTCATAACTTTCCGGAACAGAATTGCCCAATGTAATAACCGGGAGTATATTAGAACTCGTGTAACCGAAAGTTTTTAAAATGCCATTTTATTGTTTTCAGTCTAAGGGAAATTCCAAGAAAATTTTGTTCCTCGTCCCATATCACTTAGAGATGTGAAACAATACAACGAAGTGTGAAATACTTCTTATTAATTAATTCTAATAGGTAGCTAGAACATTTTTATTCTATTTACGTAAACGTACGCCCAGGTAAACAAGAAGCTTGAAATAAACTGAAATATCTTCGCGCTGACCTTGTTAATAGAACCCAAACGCTTCATGTTTAACGTTCACTAATTAAAACTATACGTTTGCAAAATATCTTCATGTCTGTGTATGTGTATTATTATATATCTGTGCTTTGATTTACCTACATATATACACACATCCACGCCATAATTATAGATGTATACCTTACCTATAATTATGGCATGGGAATGTATATTCATGAGGTAAGATTAAAATTGCAGTTATTAAATTACTTATTGTATTCATTACCTACCTATTTTTTATATCTTCATCATGATCAAGCCTTATCGACCGGCAGCTCAACGTAGACCGCTTTCTATATACTGGGCGTCGATAGAATCTAGTTAATTAGTATTTATCTATTAATAAGAAAGGCATAAATTTGTATTATAACTTCAAATTTTAAGTATAGATTCAGGGTATAAAATATTGTATCCTTACTTCTATATTACTACATATATGTA
>JAFELO010000701.1:19682-34700 GCA_017140195.1 Eumaeus atala
ATATTATTTATAGCATATAATATATTGCATTCGAGTAATGAATCATTTATTAATATTGATTTCTCTGACAGTCCACTGTTCATTTCAGGTGTGGGTTTGTAACATTATATACATTCAAACAATTATATACTATTGTTAGAAAAAAAAATCATAAATTCCAAATATTCCAATAAAGATTAGTAAAATAGCTAAACCAAACATCATGCATAAAGTAAAGATCTATTGCAAATTTCACAATAGGTTCACAAATCTATAACAAAATTAATAAATGTCATTAATGTTAAAATGTATGACACTACAGCTGACGTATCAGCTGTGGTGTCGTTTATTGGCGCAATGTTGTATATTTATTGCGCTGAAATTAAGATGATAACTGGCTTATAAAATTTTATGCCATCACTCCGTGACCGATACAAGACCGGCACTATGCAACATACAAATTTGGACCGTCACCTTTGATTAAATAAACACTTTGTTGCGCAAAATGTGCATCCTCTAAAAGTGTTTGCTAAAGCAAAAATATTTTATGGGACTAATTTGCATTTTATACACAATATATTTAATCATTTAATTTTTCCATGATGATTTCTCAATATTATTCTTTGGGACATTCAGGAAATTCAGGCATTTGATTGTGACTTCAAAATATTAATATAACTATGTCTTCCTCCATGTCTCGGCAGATATTTTTTGTCTATTCAATTCAAAGGCGAAAAGTTTGCTTGCCTTTCTTTTCGTGCCCCCGGCTCAATTTCAAATCCAGGTTCTCCGATATTTTGCCATCTTGAGGGTAAATACATAGTTTAGAATACTAAATGTATTTTGAACCATACAACGCTAAGATATATTATTTCATTTCGACTTACGCATTTGTACCGCATATTTGTAAAATATCGCCAATCTTAGGTCTATTCCTGGCGCCCCGCGTGCCTCAGTTGTATAAAAAAAATGTTACGTGAATAGCCGGCCAGAATAAATGCTGTCGGATGTAACCTTGCATATCAAAGTATTCTTACCATCATCGAGCCTATCATCATCATCATTAACTGCCTCGTGGTCTAATGGTAAGCTGGTTCAAACACAGTCGTGAGGTCCTGGGTACGAGACCCGTGTCGGACGAAAGTGTTATTGGGATTATTCAACTTCCAGTTGTTATTAGAGTCTCTGGACTGTTGTCCTGAGTCAGGATGTTGGCGATGATACGCCCCCGTGCCTAGGAGGATACGTTAAACCGTTGGTCCTGCGCCTAATTTCTCTCCGGTTGCGTTGGACTACCTTCCCATCGGAATAGGAGAATGTGGGAACAGGGAGTGTAATTGTGCCTGCGCATTCACTTGCGCTCTATAGAATGTCCTGCGCAGTTGAGTAGTCCCTATAGCCAAAATTCATCTAGGACGACATTTTTATTATTCTTCATCATTATCACTACTTCTATCCACCTATGTCACCCTATATATCAAAGTATTCTTAGCCGTGTCGGTCGTTATCATCGTCGACGCCAACATCATCTAAATCTGATGTTTTTGGAGAGATGTGGTGATTCTCCGTCGGCTCTAGTCGGTCACTTCTGAATGTACGCCTGTGTGTATTTTCTGTACAATGTTTGTGCCAAATATTTTTCTTTATTTTTTTTTCGAATGAACCTAAATTGTTGGCGGCGCTATTGCTCCCGCCTCAACGGTTCCTCGGACTAGTGAAGACTCTTGTGTCTTCAGGTCTAGGGAGACGATAGGGGGACAGACCCCCCTCTTTTACCGCAGATGGAAAGAGATGAACCGGGAAGCTTTGTGGGCGTAACCCTCTGGTGATTATTTTTAGGATCGAAAAGGGGATTCCCCCTTTCCCACATTAGTGGGACGGCGCGCACTCGATGCCGTTTAAATTTCGGTGGCGTGGATAAGGACAATTGTGCTCGTTTATTATTTGACTTATCAGAGGAGGCTGGTTTCCTCGTCCCTCCCTCTGACGGAAGGGGTTCGATTCGAAAAAACAACGTAAGCCGTGATCAGGATTTAATTAATTATTAGAGCTCTCTAAAATCAGAGATGACGCTGGAAGGTAGGTATCGAAGAGCTTTAGATGAAATTTCTCAATACGTATTCGATATTCAATTTTTCTTTTACTCAAAAGAATACACACAACGGAAGCTGTCCCTTTTTTATCAAGTCATAATCCAACTGGGAACCTAGGCACTTCAAGCATGGGAATTGCACACGCACTAACTGTTTTATTTTGGTTTCGTGTATTTAAGTTTAGCAATAGGTAGGAGATGGGTGCAAAGGGACGCGCTCGACGCGACTTCGCAAGGTATATTTAGATCTGTTCCACATATGAGGCACAAAGTTTCGCAACTCCAAAGTAAGCGTGGGCGCTTTACACCGGCGCTCCACAGATTACACAGCGCAGAATAAACATTTTACGCCTTTGATAAATAAACAAAATTTTACGATCGTTGAGCCTTATTTTTAATGCTCCCTGCTAAGAGGAGTTACTGCATTAATTTAATTATAACAGTTATAATAGACCGCGTTATTAGGTACAAATTATCTGGACGTCCTTACAAACAAAAAAAAAACCAACAGTTGCAAGGAGCCGGGTTAGGTAAAAACGTTACTCACGATGTTACTATTTCACACTATTACACACGGTGTTACTGCGTCACGCTATTATAGCCATTTCTTCGGTAAACGTTCCTCACTGTCTTACTGTTTCACACTATTTTACTCCGTTCTCGCACGAGCTTCACCTTCACAAGGAGGTCCTAAACTCCAAAAATACTTAAGAATAAGTATAGCTAACTTATATCTCCATGATATATCTGTGCATGTTCTATTCTTTGGCAGTGACGTTCAGTTGAATACTGACAGATAACAATCGGTCGGTTTAGCGTTGACGCGGCATAAACACGTTCATTTAACGATTGCTATTTATTTTCATGACATAGAATTGTGTACACCTTATCAATGTATATCTAGTTAGATATTGTAACTAGACGTGTCTAACGCGTGTAGTTACATAGCTGAGTGTCATACTAATAATTTTGAACAAGAAATGAATGAGATGACAAAAAACCTGTACCAGGTAACGGTGCTTCTGATTACTCATGTCCGTCTGATTGTTCGTCCGTCTGTAAGTTTGTATGTCACAGGTGTTTTACTCGGTGCTGGATATCTGAAATTTAGGGTAGTTATGCAGATGGGTCCTTACCTAATTACATAGTTATTAAATAAGTACTACCAATAGTAGTTATATAAATTAAATAAATAAAGATTTTTTTATTGATCACAAAAACAGTCAGTAACATTACAGACTAATTAATACCTATATTACAGTAATCAATAGAGGCCGCCTCAAGGCATTTGCCATACCAAATGTTAGGAGGTGGTAGTGCCATGGTGCATAGGAGGAGGTATTGCCATCCTCCAATGCAGCGGAATTGAGCCGGCATGACCGGGGATGTACCTCTCACTCACTTGATACCGGCGCAAAAGTTTCGTGCGGTTTGTGAGTAGCCGGTGACCCATTGGGGTGGGGATGATAGGAGAGCAACGCGTCTGCGTGACAATCATGCGAATGTCCATGGGTGTCGGTAGTCATTAAAAGGCTCCGATTTCTCGTTTGCCCCCTTATGCTATAAAAAAAATATATGTATATATTGGATTTAATATGATATTATAACATAATATCTATAATGAGAAGTAGGGGTATTTAATGAATCGCTACAAAATGATATCCACCATACATGTAACTTTTTTGGACAGATCATAGACGTATCATAGAATAGGTATCTTAAAATGGGCTGATGTTTCTAAGATAGCTTTTCTGATTGCGCTAAATACTTCGTGTGATTGGGCACTAACGAGAGTTAGTAAGAAAAGATTTAGTTTTTACAGACAAATACATCACTTCATGTTCATACCTCATGTACTTCAATGATTAATCAGAAAAAATAAATTAAGTATAGAGCAATAGAAACTACCAGTATAGTAAGACATTAAAAAAAATTAAAATTGACATAGAAATAATAACTTGTATGCAATGTAAACAGAAGCGGTAGATAGACGACCATAAGGAAAAGGAGCGATCGCGAGCGATCGCGAGCGAAGCAGGAAAAAATTCTACAAGCGTGGTCCCCTGACCGGTCTGAAGAGCTCAAGTGATCAATGAAATTGGAGAAAAAAAAATAGAAAAATATGTTTTATTATTCCTTTTAAACCTAACCGGCTTGGACCGGTATGATCGCGAGGTACCTCACGCTCGATAACCACACGCAAAATGACAACTGTGTGTCGCGTTTTGGTGCGGTTTATTAGTCTTCAGTTTTGCTCAAAGGAAGAGCGAATAATAATGGAAAAGGAGGAAACATGACAATTGTGAAGATGTCTACGGATGTCGGTGGTCATCAACGAGCTCCGACTCTCCGTTTATCCCCTTGTAATTGGGAAGAAGAGAAACGAAAATTTTATGAAGATTGTTCTATCAATTTAATCGTTTAATGAGGGCGCGATCGGTGTCTTTCCATTAGTTCTACGCATTCATGCACCATATCTATGCACCAACAGAACCGACATGGTAAGTGCCTGCCGATGAGTGAGACTTCTATATAAAGTGCCAAGAATCATTGTATCATAACCAGCTCTGACTCACGCAACGTTTATACGAACCTTAAAATAGATTTTATTTATCAAAACATACACCCTCCGCTATCATCGACTTTCACTTTCTCATGGCTATATTTGTGATAGCAATATAAATATTCTTGCCAGAAGGATGGTAACAAAACATTAGGATTTTTAAGGGTAGTTATACTTTTTTTTTTCGGATCTGAAATTATGCTGTAGAGGAGCCCGATACAGCTTCATCAGATTACTACCTGTTTGGGGTCGAAAAGGCCCACTCTCCCGAAGATGGGAATGATACATCCCGATAAGAGAGTGTTCATAAGAGCTAATTTAACTATTATTATGTTAGCCAGTGAGACCGCGGGGTCCCTTGTACCCTGACTCTGACGTCAAGGGCGTTTCGCGCGCGGTAGCTAAAATGGTCAGTAGTCCTTGAGATTAGCGCGATAAAACAAACAAAGTCTTCCGCCTTGTATTATTAGTATAGAACCTGTGTGAAATCGGTAAATCTGAGAATCTGTTGCAAAGTACATTTCAAACTTTTATCCCGACATTTATATGGAACCAAAAACTTCGAAGTCTCTCTTACATAATTTATATAAATCAGTAAATTAATATACTATTATTATGAAGAGACCGCTTGGAGCTGTAAGATCGCCTGTTTGTACATAATGATAATTAATAATATTATTTTTCTGTGACATTATTTGATACAAAATAAAGTGTTTTTATTGTTATATTTTATCGGACATCACTGCGTTTCTCGAGACAATAATTATTTGAAATTGATGAAAATATGTATATAAAGAATTGTAATAAGTAATATATTATTTTATTATGTAAACTTCATAATAAATATCTTATATATCGTTTCTATAATTACAATAAAACTACTTTTATGGATGTTATCGCGGTAAAGCTGTTTTTACGGATCTTATCGTAAAAGTATAAATTGTGTAAGTGCTATATCGTACCTAACACCTGTGCATATTTCGGTTGCAATCACGATTTTATTATATATAATCAATTTTATTATCTTATAGCGAATTGACTTACCTAAAGACAATACATTTTTCTACAATTCAGTTTATTTCCAAAAAAATGTCTTCGAGTTTGCTTCTTTCTGAGATGAATATGCGTGTTGTAAAAAAAGACAACTTTTTTCTTCATTACAATAGCCTCACTTTGGATAGGTATTCTTTCTTGCAGGGGCCTACCTCAGTCTATTCACATACTTCAGATTTTGTAACGCAACGGTGTGTAACAGCGTAGTGTTCTTTGACGTCTTGTTTATCCTAGTTATGGGAGTTCTGCAGTATCAAGTGTCTCATGTCACCAATATACAGAAGCCAATCACACTCATCTTCATCTACAAGAATAGTGCAATTACACGTATTGAAGCACAAATCGTTGCGAAAGAACATCGACTCTCAATTATTCATACATATAAAACTGTCAGACACATTAAAACCATGTTTGACGGAGTTTGCTTAATTTAATTTCATGCAATGTAGAGCTAGACGATTGTACTTACAATTGCTTATTATTGTAATACCTTATAACATAACGGTAAATAATACCTAATTCATTATTTTCAGTAGATGGAAGATCCACTAGCTCAGGTAAAATCAACACCTTTTATCAATATTCATATCGTGTATTCAATATTCACATCATACAGAAAATCGATCTAAACTTATGCTGTGGAAGTGAAAAGAAGCCTCCAAGAAAGAGAGTGCTCATCTGGTAACGAGACTAGGTTTAGGGTCCCGGTAGTGTTTGTAAGAGCCAATTAAAATATTATTATCATGGCTCTCATTTCAAAGAATCAGTAAAATTTTATGAAACAAACGAAAAGTTTTCGCAATTCAAGTCATGATGGGAAAATCTTGGTTTATTTATTCGGCTTATAGTATAGCTTTGTTGTTTATTAAATGATTCAGAGTTGACCTCACATGTATAATTACTATCGGTTATAAATTGTGGATTTCTTTTGTACCAACTTTGATACGTCTCTAATTGAATCAGGAGTTGAAATGTTTTGGTAAAATGAGAATGATGAAGTTGATCTGACTGTGCTATTAAAGATAAATGTTAAATTTGATAAATATGTATATTCTTAGATATTATATTTCGTTTATTTTAGGTTATTTTTATTATAGGTATGAAAGCTTTCATCAAAATCAGAAATAATCTCACTTATAGTGACACAGTTAAAACACATATGACTGACAAAATGACAAACTCACACACCGCTCACGGAAACGAGCCCGGGTTCGAATCCGTAACGTTGAGAGCTTAGATTTATAGAAATAAAATAACGCGGCTGTAGAGAGCTCTAATAATAATAAATAAATCAAGAACACGGCTTTTGTCGATTTGTAGCGCAAATCAACCCCTCCCGTCAGAGGGGGGGGGGTGAGGAGGCCGGCCTCCTCAGATAAGCCAAACATTCAACGAGCTCAATTATCCTTATCCACGACACCGCAAATTAAACGGCATCGTGTGCGCGCCGTCCCTAGTGTGGGGAGGGGGACCGTTTCCCCCTTTCGGTCCCAATAATAATCACCATGGGGTAACGCCCACAATAAAATTCCGGTTTGTCTCTTCCCATCTGCGGGAAAAGAGGGGGGTCTGTCCCTCTATCGTCTCCCTAAACCTGAAGACAAAAAAGTCTTCCGTAGTCATTCGAACTGTTAAGGCTGGACAAGCGCCGCCAATCAGTATTAGGTCTCTCCGAAAAAAAAAATATATCAGAAATATTATAGAAGAGACAGAACCTGTAAGGAATATAGGCATTATTGTGTTAAAATAGGCGAAATTTCCTTTAGTTCTTCATGGGTAGGTTCATCGTGCTTTATAACATTTTGTTGGCGAAGTTTTATTAGAGTTTTTACCAGTTCATCGCTACAATTCCTGCTTCTGTATCTTCATTTGGTGATAGCAGTATACTTTGCTCGAGCTTAAATTTAAAATCACTTAAGGAAGCCGAGGGTACCGTATCAGAATATTTCATAGACTACCAAATCTTCTTTGTTCAAACTTATTCTTATTTAAACTTTCCGTTGAATTCTTTCAGTGGCCGGTCCGGGATGGATGCGAATAGCTGGAGATCGGTCGTCTTGGCGTTAATTGAAAGAGGCCGATGTCCAGCTGTAGACCGACAAGGGCTGATAATGATGATGATGATTGAATTCCATTTTCCCGGTTATTTATACAGTTTTCTCTCGGTAGTTTAAAAGTTAGAGGGGCACAATCTTTACCACTTAAGGAGCAAATATTTTTTCAGAACTTTTCAGAAAGACAGTTTTTCGTACTTGCTTTTATCCATCCCTATGTAAGCCGGTTTACAAAGTTTGAGAAATCAAAGTAAAATTTATTCGTGACCTAAAAGTAATTCTAATTACGTCTACTATGTTCAAAATTAGGCTATGGAAAATACGTATAAATAAGGTGCATACAATAAAGTAGATAGACGTTTCGGGGAAGGAGTAAGTAAATTCTTTTCCTAATATAAGGGGCATAGAGTTACAGCGAAGATATTTTAAACATCTTTGTTTAAGATTTACGTATAATATTATTACATTACTATTATGGAAAATTAGTACACATTTTAAGTGCAAACGAATTAATTTCGTTTTAACATGAAATTATATTTATTTTAATGTCGATAAATTTTAGACAATTTATTTTCTGACGAATTCTTCTTTCTTCTAAATAAATAAATTTATTTTAAAATAAATTTATGAAAAAAAAAATAACTTGATTTGATAGTCACTCACTAACGCACTCTCAACTCTGTATTGTTTTTTGTTTAGCAATATCTGATAGGTCGCAGGGACGCCATCTGTTGCAGAGCGATTGCACTATGTATATTCAATGGTTTCTACATTCCGTTTTCACGACTCCATTATAATTTTTTTTAATAGGTACTTACCACTTTTATATTTTAAATGACCTTAAAAGAGTATTAAAATACGTATGTAGTGTAATGCTTTTTTTGAACATACATTAAGTGATTTTTCATAATATATACCATATTATGAAAAAAATCACTTAATGTATTTTCGGAAGCGGCATCTGTAGTGCAATGTAAAAAACAAATATTGATTGTAGTTTCACAATGAGGATACAGATGACACTTTACCCTGACCAATGACCATTACTAGTCTACCTTTCACCAGGTGGGAAGACGATCTCCGTGCAGTAGCCGGCCCGGAATGGACCCGATTAGCAGGAGAGAGATTAGGCCGTCTTGTCGTTAAGTGAAAAGAGGCCTATGTCCAGCAGTGGACCGATCATTCGATGATGATGATAGTCTATGAGGGCAAAGGAGAGTTTCCTTTGATGACATTCGACGCTCATAAACATCCACACATTCAGGACGTATGTGCTAGAGCTGTCCTCTATTACCCGTTTATTTTTATTTGTCGACGCGGGGAAACGCATTTACTCGCCCTCACTGGCCCTGGGTGGGGTCCAGTGGTGTGTGGGGCTCGCGGCACATTATATAGTGCCGAATACAAAAAAAGGTAAGGTACAAAGAGCGGCACCTCTTCTTGCTCTTTAGTACCCTCTTCTTATAGGAGGGGTACTAAGAGCCGTCACCTCCTCGGTTCAATTGGCTTCGCCCAAGGTGTCTCGGATCACCCCAGGCTACTGAGTACTGAGCCCCACCGCCACGACAAGGCTTGAACCATGGTGGGAATTACCCGTCCTTCTAAATAGACCAAAGCAACCTACAATACAGCAGAAGCTGTTTCACATTTCTATCTTAGGCGTTAGCTATAAATTTATGTTCTATTTTCCACGTCTCATCATCATCATCATTATCAGCTCTCATCGGTCCACTGCTGCACTTGGGCTGGTCTCTTTCAATGAACGCCAATACGGCCAAAATTTTTCACGTTTTTGACTACCACAATTACTAAAACCAACAAAGCAGCATGAATGAAACTTGAAAGTGTGACTCGAAGCTGGGGATCGAACCTAGGAGCGTGTTATTTGTTCGTGTGTCACTAGGGACTAGGCCACGTTCTGGTCATTGAACTTGCGAAGTCACACAGCCAAGAATTTTGACCAATGAGCAATCCCTAAAAACTCACGCCAAAATAGATTATGTCGTGAAAATTAGCACGTACCTACATACATTATATGGGTTTCATTATCATCAACGACAGTCTCTGCCGGGCCATTCATAAATATGGTAATAACCAACAACGGACCTAGAGAGGTTGATATTTAAATGAAGGAAGCTGGCGTGATGGCTAATCTCTTACTGCTCACATTCATTTCGGACCAGTTACTGCACGGAGATCATGTTACTGTCTATGCATAGAAGAGATATAGCTCTGTGCATCTTCTCTGTCATGTGCATATTCGCTGTTATACGTATCTTCCCTGTCATGTGTGTCTTCTCTGTTGTGTGTTTTTAACAATAGGACGAGGCGCTGTGCGCTGCGGTTTCACTTCACTTCCTTATCCACTTCACTTGTGGAATAAAAGTAAATTTGATGTTATTCCAGACTGTATCTATAGCAATTTTTTGTCCAAATACGTTTACTGGCGTTTCAGTGAAAGGATAACACACGGAACTTTCGCATTTATACTATTTATCGGATTTGCGTTATGTGTGTGGCTGTCACAAATGAGTGTTGAAAATATAGGCAGTTTCTATATAAATTTGGTTGTTTTTTTTCTACTTTCTAATAAATGTAGTTCATTGTCCAGGCAACACGTCTAAAGTAAGTATTAAGTGTCTAGTAATATATGACATTATTTTTACCGTAGTAGGTTTAGAATTATTCTACATTTATAAGAATGAAAATTTATTTACGGAATAAATTTTATAATACCCAAGTTAATATAATAAATAAAGTATAATACCCAAGATCTTGAAAACCGGGACCGATAAAGTTAGAGCTTTATTCGAAAATCGGAGATATTTGACAGCCGGAATAAATTAAAATATAACTCTAAACAAATTTTCCTTCTATACCAATAATGTAATGTGGAAGAGCTTGTTTATTTTAATGGAGAATTACTGGCCCGTAATGAAAACTAGGGCCAGAGTAAAGCGGGTGAAACAAACCGCGGGGTGACGCAACATCTTCAGTGTCGCGTTTCGTGGTGTTTGTGAGTAACCGGTGGTCCATTGGGGGGTGGTGAAGGAGGGGGACTCATCGGCATAGTAATTATGTGGATGTTCGTGGGCGTCGATAGTGGTAAGGCTCCGATTTCTCTTTTGCCCTCTATTCTATAACAAATGTTCATATATACATACACTGGATAAATACTTTTTTAAGATCCCATTTTATTTCCCGTCTAACGCATCCCACCATAGATCAAACCTTATCGAGGCGATGGCACCTCACAGATTGACGTGAACCCTATCTTGGGTGAAGTCAATAGAACCGAGGGGGCTTTTTATACCCCTCTTATAAGAAGAGGGGACTTACCTCTCTGATACAAGTTTATCGTTTTTACAAAAAGTTAATTATTTTCACATTACTTTAATATGAAATGAACATCTATTTTTATTATAATAGTAATTTAGTCTTACAAAATAGTATCTATACTTAAGCTACAGACAATTTTTATTAAACACATTATTTCATAACTAACTATTACTATAACTACAGATAATTACCTTAAGACCGTAATTGAGTCGGTAACTAATTTCATCGCTTACTATTACTGCAAGTATAGACAATATTCCAATTCATCACTTTGGTAATGGTAGTGCAAGCCCGGCCAGGAAAATGACACAATATACAATCTTCTTCTTCTTTATCTTAGCCTGATCCCGTTTCTGTATGAGATGATACCAGCGTCGGCTGCCTGGGGGATTTGACGACCAAATTACAACGTGGATCGGACACTTTTAGTACACCGTAGGTAATGGCCCTGAGTAATATACAAAACTATAGAAAAACGAAAATATTGCTTATGAACAAAGTAAATTTCACCGAGTTTAGTGTAATTATTTTCAGAAACTGACCGAAGGTTAACGCCTCGGACGCGTCAGTTGTACGGGCGATTAGCGGCCGGCCGTTCTAGCTAGCTGTATAGTAAGAACTTCAAAGATGTTATATTTTGAGTGCCTATTTTTACGTATTCGAAATCATAATCAAATAATGCACAGGCTCTGTGAATTTGTCTTACAAAATAATCTGAATACGCTCTGTGATTTTGCATAGTGCCTAACAACCTGTATATTGAGGTATCATTTAGTAGTAAGCGGTTTAGGAAAAAAATATAAACTACAAATTCGACTAAGTTGTATGTTACTTAAAGGAATCTTGGCGAAAGTAAAAAGGATGTTTAAAAGAATAATGTTTCAGTATCACAATACTATGTATTCTGTAAAAGATCGCGTTATAGCGTGGGGAGGTACCTCTCGCTGTTGTACGAGTTTCCGGTGAAGAGATGGTACAGATGACGCAAAGCTCCTACTCAAGTTTCTTTTCATGGGAAGGGTGGAAAGGAAAATGAAAATATTTTTGTTCAAAACAAGATTCTTGCAAATTTATAATTGAAGGTGAAATATCCTTCCATCTGTTCAGTCCTAGCCCCGTCCTGAGAACAGGCGAAACAAATAAATCGTGACTTTAATAAATAAACACAATACAAGGTGTGGTGAATTACCTCCAAAAAACTCTAATACTTAGTAATAAATAGCATTCATCAGACGCTCTTAAACAGTACTTTTAAATTGTGTGATAGAAAGCCTTCGAACATTTTCTAGTATCTTATTGTAAAGGCCTACATTGCCGCTGAAAGGAATTATTGACCTAACTTAGTCTGATCACCAATGCATCCATTTTGTGTCTAGTCCATGTAATTCTAGTACGGTTGTCGTTTTATTTTTATAAAGAAATTAATAAATATTTTTACGAACATACATTTAAGAATATAAGTTTAACAACATATAATTTTCTAAAATGTATTGAAAATAGAAAATAGACAGGCAATCCTAATATCTTTAAACTTATCTCTGAGATACGATCTTGTACGAATATTTCGCTTCTTCGGCATACAAATAGTAAATCCGTAACTTTACGTTGAGCAGTTTTATGATGAAATTAACATATACCTCACACAATTAAGATGTGCTTGCTGTTGTTTTTGCTGGGTATGCTTATGTCTTATACTTTAGAAAAACGTCTTAGTCTTGTTACAATAGTATTCATTACTTTAATCTTGTCATTAATTCCCCGCCAACCTCAAATCTCTCAGCAATACCAGTCTAATAAACTGGGACTTCCAACTGTTACTTGTAAATGAGGATATTCTGTATACAGACAGGTCACAAAAGCCTAGATATCAAAAAGGTGTTTCCCCTAATCACCCTAATCACAATAGTAAGAGGTAGTGCCATGCTGCATTGCATCGTAAATGGGCCGGCATGACCGGGGATTTATCTCTCGCCCACATGCTACCGACGAAGTGACATCTTCGGTGCCGCGTTTCGTCCGGTCTGTTAGTAGCCGGTGGCCCATTGGAGGAGGCGAGGAAGGGAGAGCAACGCATCGGTATAGTAAGTAACGATGCAGTCATGTGTCAAAAAGGATCCAAGATCTCGTTCGGCCGCACTCTATCAACAGTGACTACACAGTAACAATTTTGAAGTTACAATTTTTTGACACGTTTGGTAGAAATAACGAATGATTTTTTATAATTCTTTCGACACGTTTGGTAGAAATTACAAGTGATTTTTTATAATTCTTTCGACACATTTGGTAGAAGCTACGACTGATTTTTTATAATTTTGTGCATGAATGTTTTTTTCAGGTGCGCGCCAAAAACTCCGATACTGACTATCCACTACTAGTTAAATTGCATTGTTGTTTACTTTAGTTTATTAATACACATTAAGAGTAGGCGTCACGCGTTCTCACATGTAATATACTTCTTCATTATTATATTAGACTATCATTCCCTCCCGGCTTCGCACGGATATTTCACGAAACATGGCAAAAAATCGTTGACTTACAAAAATATGAAAATTTCAATTGTAATTTCGGCCACATAAACAAACAAACATGGCGGTAATTCCGCCTGAAGATGAACTTAAGATGACATGAGTCACAAGTGGATGTAGAGTCTGCTGGTTCAACAGTTGAAAACTTTTGGGTTTCTGTTGGTTTATACAAGTGATGGGTGGTACTTAGAAAACCTGTTCGAAATGGTTGTGTGCATATTAAAAACCTGTTCGAAATGTTTGTGTGCATATTAAAAGAGACCTGTTAATAAATCTGTGCCTTCGGAAACTTACGAAAAACTCAACTTATTTAAAAAAAATTGTATAACATATAGAACTCTAATAGGAGAAGGCTATAATTGTTCAATTCTGTACAATCATAGCCTTCTACTATTACAGTTTTCGTGATGGGAACATTCATCATCACCATCGCCATTATCAGCACTTATTGGTCCACTGGGAACATTATTAATAATTATTATTCGAGGAGTGCGAAGTGTCAGATAGACACGTGGAAAATGTAACTTGTGTCTATTGTATATCGTCTTCAGTTCCGCTGAGTTTGTTTCGCCGGTTCTGCTCATGTCAGGGTCAGGGTTGTGTCGG
Organism: Eumaeus atala; assembly: GCA_017140195.1. NCBI lineage: Eukaryota > Metazoa > Arthropoda > Insecta > Lepidoptera > Lycaenidae > Eumaeus > Eumaeus atala. The sequence continues at coordinate 33,894 of JAFELO010000701.1, forward strand.
TAGTAGTAAAGCAACGACGTTAAAAAAGAGATTTGTGAAAACATTTTTCGAATACAACTAGTTTGGTACATTTTAAATTTGCGTCAAATCCCGTTTAGCCACGTTCATGTGACGCGGTGATAATCAAACATAGAGAGACAAAAATCCGAAAATTGGAACGTGTTCTGTTATCGATTCTAATTATCCTCATTCCCCTGGCAACTTCTTTTTAACTGTTATGCTATAGAAGAACGGACTTTTATTACAAAACAATTTCATCTAAGATCACACATAGCCCCTACTTGGATTACTACAGGCTAAAATCATTTAAAGTTTAGTAAATAACATAACAATATAGCAATTGGACCAGAAGAAGGGCTCTGTAGCTCATACATACATTTACACTTCACTTGCCAAGTTGTACTTCGTCGTCTTAAATTTCGGTGCGTTTAAGTATAAGGTTTCAACCGCAAATATGTTGTGAAACATAATTATAGACTTAACGTTTTATATACAGATTAAAAGGACAGAAGTTGTATCGACGAGATCAATTTGTCGCAAAGTAATGCTTTATCGTAGAACCAGCGATTAGCCTCATGACAGGCAGGGGCCAAATTATACACTAAAACCTTCCTCGAGAATTGCTCTATATTGGTGAAAATCGCACTAAAATCCGTTCACTAGATTAAAAAAAAAAAACACACACACAAAGTTACATAGTGACATGTATTTGGGAGTTTGTTTTATAATAAGTATAGGTAAAATAAAAGTAATTTAATAACTATCATCATCATTACCATCAGCCGGACGACGTCCTCTACTGGACAT
>JAFELO010000701.1:40065-63075 GCA_017140195.1 Eumaeus atala
TTTATCATATTTATTTACAAACTATACAGTTCTTAACATGAATAATTAATTTGGAATAGAAAGTTTGTCATATGAGTATATGCACCCTGAGAAAATCTCGGATCAAACAAGATGCACGTGGCAACTGAGCAACGCTTTGTCCCGGGGTCTATTGTACAGATCGAAAGGCTAACATGGCGCGTGAATGAATGTCTCCTTTCATCCCGGCTGGGCCACAAGTGCATTGATCATCCCCTCCCTCCGCACCCCTCGCCTACGCCGACCCCCGGAGGCTTACCTGCGAGAGCGTCGATCCACGATATAGCCTCAAACAACCGCTACTGTGCTATCAAAGATTAACTTAGCAAACGAATGGACAATATCCTAATTTAAATACCTAAAACCGCCATATTATACTACGATTCGTATAAATCTTAACATTATACCTACCGGCTAATGATTAGTCGGTATCTTTTATAGAGATATTTGTAAGTGAGACTTAAGAAAATATTCACTTGATGACCGGTTAGTATATGTTGTTAACATTTGGTTTAATTAATCATAAAAATAATTGGTATATAACATTGAGTGAATTTTACCGGAAAGGCATAGGAAGTTATTGATGTCTTAAGTTTATGCGGATATTAGTCATTACAATAAAACTACTTTTACGGATTTTATCGCGGTTTATTTAATTATTTATGTAGCCCGACGGTTCAAAAGCTTTACAGCTTTACAATTAAATAAACCGCGATAAAATCTGTAAAAGTAGTTTTATGATTAAGGAGAGCTACAAGAATTTTGTAGATACTAATAGTCGAACAATCTCAGTTAAGATTTCAAAATTATTATTATTTTAATACCTGAATTCAAAATTATAGCATATTTTTTTTTTAATGTACGAAATGTAAAAGTATTTTATAACTGTAATAAATAAAATACTTCGTTGCATAAAAATTGTGGCCCAGAACAAATGTGTCGATGAATGAGTGTGTCGATCGTTTCTGTTTTAAACGTTCTATGTCTATGACAAAGCGGTGCGTACGCGCCTCCGAGTTGAAGTTACAGGCCCGTCATACAAGTTGTGCTTGCGAGCGATACAGACGTGCCACCAGCACGTACAGAACGTCTGCGTGTCTCAAATGTTGTGTTCCCAAAACTGTGAGCATTGCTAGCATGTTTCGTTGATGCGTGTTGTGACAATGTTAAAAGTGACCCTGTTGATCATTCTTGCGGCGACCAGCTGCAGAGCTGAATTCCAGGAGAGAGGTAAGTCATTGGCAGGCTCTCGCGCTACGCTCTACCTATTCAAATTCAAACGAATTTTGTGTTTGTAAAACTTTTTTTTTTTTTCAATTACCTTGAAGGCAATTAAAAAGGTTTAGAATGCTGCATGTGCAATGACACGAATGTAATTATTAGAAACTTTTGTTAATTTGTAAACAATGAGTTTTGTTTGGGTAGAAAATGCCCGAGCGCTTGTTCTTTATATCTTGCACGAAATGATTAAATATATAATTATTATGAATGCTAACCATAATTAAAATTTTATTAAATGCGATCGTGAGAGTTTGAATTCTTGGCTTCGGTGAGCTAAATCAAATAAATGCCAACAGCAACAACGTAAGTAATATAGCCTTAGATGTAAGTGGAAATGGGGTCTCAGAGTTCATTAGAAGAGGTTGTTAAATAATAATCGATATAGCCGTGATAATGATTATAAGTGATGCTTTTGAAACTTTTATCGTAGACTTCGTGGCATTTCAAATATGTCATATAATTTTAATAATATATATCCAGATTGGTCTAGGCGAAACCGTTGATATATTTTTTTCCAAATGCGCTAGCGATTTCTTCTTATCTTTTGCAACAACCTACTTATTTATACTTGTATCTCCCTAAGCTCTGTGATTATACAATTATGATTTTCAAAATAATTCTTATATGATACGCCTTAGCTTGTGAATAAATTATACACTAGAACCTTTCTCAGGAATCACTCTCCGGATGAAGATACGTTCGGTAGGTTTTGAGAAAATCGACCACAAACAGATATACAGTCTTTGGAGATTTTGTACTATAATAAATGTAGGCTTGGAATTTAATTGGATTTGCTTACTTATTTCGCAACAAATTAACACCAACATTCTATTCTATTTTGATAATTGATTAAATTGGTATTGATGACCGGATTTTGTGATTATGTTCTTTTTTCTTAATACGAGGCGTTAGTCCTAGGAAAAAGGGCTTGTCAGCGACAACCAGAGTACCGTAGCATCCAATTGCATACACGCGATCGGCCCCGGCATCGCCCAAGAATAACAGGCGCTGGATTGTAACCATAACAGATTATACACTAAAATCTTCCCCGACAATCTTATTGGCGGAATCGCATGAATATCAGCTCAATAGATTTTGAGACGATCACATACAGACAGACAGCTTTTAGGGGAGTTTTACAATATGTGTAGATTCTAACTTTGATTGATTACATTAAGTACCCATAATATTCGCCGTGTCAATCTAGCGTTGTAAGCAGACTTGTATCGAAGTACGAATGCCTAACGCATTGTCTCTGTCCTTTTGAGTTCAACCAACCATGTCCTTATATAAATACCTATTTACAACATCCATATATATATATATATATATATATATATATATATATATACATAGATATATATTTATATATTATATTTTTGTAGCACAACACAAGCGGGCAATCGGAAACATTTGGCGAATTTAACTTCCACATATGTGTTGCCCTCCTTTATACTATCCTCCCAATGGATTACCGGCTACTCACAAACCGTACGACACGCGACTGCATAAGTAAGGATAAGTATCACTTTTAAGGCGGCATCTTGCGCAGAAGAGGTTCCTCAAAAGCGCCACAATTCGGCTGCAGTACAGCATGGTACTACCACATACTAAAGACTCTTCATGGTGTTATAATTGTCAAGTTCTTATCAGGGTCATTGTCAAGTTCTTATTCTTTTTACATTAGTATTGGGTCAGACGAACAGTCGAGTCACCGTAAAGCAAGTGATTGCCGAAGACCACAAACAGCCGCAACGCCGGAAATTTCGCGTTGTCGTCCTTTGAGATAAGAGTAAGCCTTTTCTTAAAGATCTCTTTGTTGTATCGGCCTGGTAATACCAGGGGTTATGATGATGATAGCGGGACATCATCAGCTATATCCCGCTTCTTACATAATAAAATAAAGATAATTACCATCTACTTATGCTAAATCTCCTAAAATATAATAATAAAAATATAGACTCAACACATTGTGTCTAAGCTTTACTAGTTATCGAGTCTTTGAAACCTGTATTAACATTTCCCTTTCTTTTCCACCCAATATCTGCTCCAACACCTTCAGCGCGTCATAATCAAAATATACAAGTTAACAGCCATTCTTATATCGTTTAAGTAAAAATTATCCACTGCAAACAGCGTTGTCTCGTGTTTAGAATATTTTTAAAATTTAAGCAAGCGCAAATAATTTGAATTTCAAGGTGAACAAATTATACTTCACACACCAGTGAGACTGTTGAAAACATACACTAGCTCCATAATAATCGTGTACATGTCGTATTTATATTGTGAATTCAGTGTTAGTGCGATGGAGACTTAGCAATGGAACGTGTTTATTGGTGGTCGATCGGTCAACAGAATTGACCATATTTATAGTAATGGGTTCACGTTTACTGACGGGAGTAAATGGCAACTGACCGACTTGAAATTAGTTGAAGTAGTGGAGGACTAGACTCGTCTGTAGAGTGGACTTCGCCTTAGTCAGGATAGGTCTTATGAAAGCAATTTCGTCATTTTCCTGTTGTATTTGGCAAGGGCTTCTTCCCCCTCCGTGATCCTCCATGATGCTAATTAACCGAAAAAAAAAAACAGAATAATCGCCAGTTAAATTGCTATACACTTAATAATTTGCACTTATATTATCTTAATTTATATTTATTCAAAACATGTGATGTACAATATTTGATATAAGACGTCCATCTTGTGTATAACTGAACAACTTTCATAGAATACAAGTTTGCACAACGTACTCTTAAATTGGGTTTTAGAAACGAGAAATGGCGGAAAGGCGTGCTTAAAAATTTAATATTCTGTCGAATAACATCCTGTCCTGCGCAATAGCTAGTATAAGCGACTTATTCTTTTCGAAATATACTTAGAACATATTATTCTATGTTCTCTATATATAGCAATGTAGTTTATAAACCTAAAGCGTCCTTTGGTGGCTAAATCCTAGTAAACACATTGGCGATGTCAGGAAGGTACCATAGGGTTACAAAATGATTACACGTTATCGGTGCTTGATTAATATGTAAATTTCCTAGTCAGGTCGTCTTGATTGTTATTTGGATTCCATAAAACTTTTAGGACGTAGTGTCGTGCTGCATTGCAGCAGAGAGACAGCTATTGTGCGGTTTGTGATTTAGTCCAATTAAAGGCAGAAAGAAAACAAAAGACGTCTGAAAAAATCCTCCAATTGCGTTGGTGGTAATGAATAGGGTCCGACTGCTCTTGTGTCCTCTATTCCATTAACAGCTTACTTGAAAATCTTTTTGTAGATCGTTAGTGTTAACAGTTAGATAACTCTAGAACAGTTATTTGCGAAGACTATCTTTAAGAGTATCTCCAATCACATACCAACCCATAAATTATTGTACGTTCTGATCATGTAACATTTACATCATCGATTATGAAATATACTTTCTGTGTTCCAACTCTCTGAGCTATAAGTTAGCTTATAAGTTCATCAAAATATTTAGTGTGTTAAAGGGTTTCGAAACTTTAACATTAATTCGAAACCTTAATAGTTTGTTTTGCTCTCAAAATTTTACTATTGTGGTGGAGCCGATACTCTAAGTACTAATGTTTTCAACTGTTTTGGTTGGTGTTTTACATCTACAGATAAAATTGCAGCCTCACCAGACTGTATCTCATGAACCGTGATACTCGTAGCTAGAGAATTGAAAATTTTAAAGATGATGTATTTGTCCTGTCACTATAATATCAAATATTATAAAATCCAATAAATTAATCATTTAAGAGGGGGTCTCATAAAACAAACGTGTCTTTTGGCGTTATTATGGTTAATAAATACGGAACCCTTCGTGCACGTGTCCGACTCGCACTTGGCTGGTTTTATTATAATTTACTATAAAATTTTAGTACTTACTTAATAGGACAGGCATACTTCTTGCAAACCGCTAAGCTAACCTAAGCACTCTTGAACTCTCTTATATTGTAGTTATTATAAATTTATCACGGTAAAATCCATTATCTCTGCCTAGACAATTAGGGAAATGTCGTGAACATGTGTGTGTGTGTGTGTGTATGCGTGTGCCTGTGCGTGTGTGTGTGTAAATGTGTGTTCGTGCGTGTGTATGTGAGTGTATAATCCATTTTATGCCAACCCGGGTCTTGACGTGACGGGATCACCAGTGAAACACACGTGAAACATATCTAGCCGTCAGCTTTCTACAAAAAAGGCTTAGTTATTCGCTTCTCTCTGTAAAAGCTATCTTTAAACCTTATTTGTAGCGAGACTATATTTTCTCGATATAGGCACAAGTACGCGATGTAATTGACTGTTAAACGGAAAAGAAATCATTTAAAAACTCGATTAGACTTTTCGTAAAGTAAAATCGTAAGACGAAAAGAGAAATATGGAATTAATTATTCATCTTTAAAATATTTTGTATATAATTTCGCCTAATTTAATATTGTAATAATTTAAATAAGGAATTAACATGTCCTTTTCTTAATTTATTAATTAATATTTATGGGTTGTCATATAAATGTATCCTTTATTTTCCCTACACACAGGGTCTCATATCAATGGGCGAACGAGTGAATAAAAAATACTATAAATATTGAAGACTTTCTAACAGATAGTTATTGTCATGAAAAATCCTTTATTTATTTTTAAACGTTGTATGTGTGGTAATGTAAGGGTTTGGTCATATTTCTGACACTAAAATAAAACCATTTCTATTTCTATCACGGATTTCCCATACGGCCTAATATTCAATTGCATATTTGTATTGTCTGTAGTTAAAACACTAAGATTTACATATTTCTTCACGCATTCTATAATGTTATTCAGGGTTAATGTAATCGTAAGAAGTGTTAATGTCTTATTTTTGTTTAATATAAGCAAACAAATACAGTGTAACCCAAAGATAAGAGACAGCGCGCCAATGTCTATCTTTAGTTAAATAAGTAATTTAAAAGTCATCAAATTGTAAATTACCACTGTCTTACTTTAATATCAAAATTATTCCATGACGTCTACGCTTTTATTTCTAAAAATTACGATGCAAAACCTTCACGGCCTCATCGCTAATCTGCTGGATTTATCGTCATATAATGGAACCACCAAATTTCTTCATTCATACATATTGACCTATTAAATAACCATATGTTAAGTAGCACAGAACTAAATTTAAGATATTCAGATACGATTATAACGCATACTCTGATTTAATACATCAGACAGAATTACCTACTTATAATTACCACACTTTATTGGTTTATTTGAGACCTGCTGCGCCCCGTGGTTTCATTTGCGTAACTACGATTCTATTCGTCGCAATGTCTTGTAATATAGATTATAGTCTTCCTTAAAACATTGGCCATTTAACCATGCATTTTTTTTTCAAATTGGACAAGTACTACAACAAAAACAAAGTTAAATATCCGTGGTTGCACCCTCGTAACTCTGGTCCATTTAGTAGCATCGTTATGGTTTCTAGCAAGGGTATATATTCCACAATAAAGGAACTATTCAAAACAAAAATATTTTTTTCATATCGGGACTTATTAGCGCATCCAAACATACATACAAACAAACTCTGCAGCCAACTGATCGGGTGCCTGTCACACCAACCCTCTCGTTACAAAAGCAGTGGGCTATGATCCAAGCCGTGTGGCTAGCAGCGGTCGTTGTCCGAGACAGATGCTGTCGGACGAATGCGACCACATCACGACTACTGTCAGACATTTTCAGCCAACACGCTGACAGACACGTCACCGCACATCCGTGTTGGGACACGCAGATGTCCTCGGGGACAGATGCGAGACATACGCTACAGGCTAGGCACTCGTCAAGTCAGGCAACAGCACACACCTTCGACTACGAACAGCCCGAACGACACTCTGTGTAGCTCAGACTAATTGTAATTCCAATACGATTCGCGATTTGCCTAGCTCATATAATACCGCCATACCGGTTAATAATTCCGAGACTACCGTCTGAGGGTGAAGGGGTGTACGAGCCCCCCAACCATGATCCTCCCCATGAGCCAAACGTTCACGTCAACGCCGAGGCCATTTTATCCACCGCGCGCGAGCTAAACCATAATTCAGAGTCGGGGTAGGACGGACCTCGTGGTCTCTCTGGCCGCGATATTAACTATAAATAACAACTAACTAGCTGTTACAAACACTGTCATAGCGGGATACTTTTCTCCCATCTGCGGGAGAGAGGGGGGTCGGTCCCTGTTACGACACTAAACCTAGTCTCGTCGGCTGACGAGCACCTATAGCAATCCGATGACGCCGTAATGGGGTTCTCTTCGCTTCCATCAGTACAGTTACGAAGAGAAAAATCTTCAGCTTTATCTTAGTAATTATTATTAACAATATAAAAATTATAACATATAGGTAATATGGAGACATTGTACTCTGGCTATTAGGACATTAGATTAAATTATGTAAATAGTCCTTGTAATCAAGTCTAAATAATAAAAGAAATAAATAACAAAAGGACAACAATGAAATAAAATAATACTTACGTGACATGTGTTCGTTCACGTATTGGCACCGATAAAAAAAAAGTTGTACAGCACTCACCCCAGTTCCGGCAGCTCAATAAAACGGAAACTAACATGAGCACACATAGAAAAAAAAACTATTGAAAGACACCCCGATGCACATCCTGATGCTAGCCGTGCACAAGTGTTCTAAGTTTTTGTGGGAAGTTCGATTCCGGACGGATATCTGTGTTGCTCCTTAGCTCAATAGACTTTTTTTGAAATTTAAAATTTCTTTCTCCTTGACACCCGATTACTCTCACTCCTAGAGTAAAGAGTATGAATGGTACGTAAGTAATTGATATGATAAGTTCCGGTTGTAGGCGAGTAAAAGCAAATGATTATTAAGAAGAAAGAAAAAATTTATACAGTAAAAAAAACTTTCGACTTGCAAACCAAAAAAAATTAACATTATCTGAAATCCAGTGTACTTATGGACAAGACGTATAAACTTGGAGACGGATTTAAATATTCATTTGAACACTATTTGAATTACAACTAGATATATAGGGTAAGTAGAGAATTACTACTCTATCAGTCATTACTAGCAATGTTATAGTATTTTCAGAATACTAAATATACACTGTAAGCATTAAACAAAACAGTAGATAAGTTTGAATAAGTGTAAACTAGATTTGCACGGCGATGTTATTATACAAAAAGTTTCTCTGTTATGTAACAGTTTTGCTGGTTGATAAGAAATGTCGTGCTGGCTCTGGAGATCGTTTACCACTTAAAATTTAGCGACACCTCTTATACTGGTGTCGACTTTCACTTCGCTTTTATCATGAATCTTGATAATTTATATCAGTTCTGTAACATCGAGCACATTTCAATTATAAACGTCAAGAGTATTAGACCTTTTTTGGAATGACACCTGTTTTGGCGCGTTAGGGAAAAATTATGAAATTAGTACGATGCGCGCGCACATTGTCACGACAAACAGACATCCTGAAGTTAGCTATCATCATTATCAGTCCTTATTGGTCCACTGCTGGACATAGGCCTCTGTCAATGTACGCCAAGACGACCGATCTCCTGCCACTCGCATCCATCACACACTAGCTATAGTCAACATTTTAATTTTTGAAACAGTTACTAATGCGTTATACTATTTTTTTAAAAATACCTATTTAATAAAATGAAAACTTTTTGTTATGTCAAGGAAGTGTAATAGCGAACGCGTGTACGTAAGTTCACATTTACACTTTATTATAGAAGAACAAACAAGAAATCGTAGCTTTTCAAGATTTCTCAAAGGGGTTGGTCTCCTTTCATCCTCCCTCCAATGGGCCATCATTGTCGTGTCTTTTTTTAGGCGGGCAGCGCCAATGTTCCTCGCGGACTTGCATATGCCAGATTGATTGGCGTTAATTGTTTCTAAGCGAATGAGTCATCCCGTTGTACTCACAAGTCTTATTAACACTAAAACATCTTTACACATAAAATGGCGATATGTTAGTTATTATTCTCATAAAGATCTTGGGTGATTTTGTTAAAGTAAATATGTTATAGTATTTTAAAGTAAATATGTGATGACGTCACGAAGGTGGAACATACACTTGAAATATGTGCTGACGTCACGAAGGTGGAACATACACTTGAAATGAAATGACGTAGTTCACAGTGTTGTTTGCAAATTTCGTATTTTTTTACCAATTCGTTGAAACGGTACCATTGTTTTTGGTTGGAATTGGTAAAAAAATACTGTAAGTAAAACTTTCAAAATACTCTGATCACTTCGTGAGACTATAAGGATGATTTTATCATAGGGTAGAAACAGTGGCCGCCGTCGATCCTGGAGACAGCAGCGGTGGAAGTGTATGGCGGGCCAAGCTACTATAAAAAAAATATAAGAACAGAGATTTACATGAGACAAATTATTAACAAATTCTTTTCTACACTATAAAATCTATAGTATATGTTAGAACAATAAAATACTAAGCATAAACTGATGATTATGTTATATAACACGTCGCTAAGCCAACGGCCAATATCTAAGAACTGTCTCCTTTGTTTTTTGGATTGGTACGTTTTTAATTGTTTCTGATGTAAATGATAATTTTACGACAAAGCCGTACGGCAGAACAATGAGCCGCTTGTGTTCCTTTGTCAACATAAAAAGAGCAAACGATCCAAGCCTACGATAATGAACTTAAAGAAAAGATATAAAACCAGTTCGTGGATAAAAATTTTGTTTTCGCTTATATCTCCTATCTCGTGGTACCCCTTAAAGAAATTAAAATGATTTTTTGACGATGGGCTAATGTTAAACATGTTGTTTATTCGATAAAAAAGGAAGTCCTTTTTTATATTATAGGGGCAAACGAGAAATCCGTGCCTTTTTTACGACTACCGACGCTCATAAACATCCACACAATTGCTATGACCATACCTTCCTGACCCCTCCTACTCCGGCCACCGCCTACTCACAAACCGCACGAAGCGCGACACCGTAGATATCACTTTACGCCGGTATCATGTGAGCGTTAGGTACCTCCCATGCAAGGCACTACCTCTTACTAAAATGATATTGTTACAAAGGTTAAGTAAATTAGGATTGTTGATGTAAATTGCAATCAGGTGGTTGAATAATTTGTGTTCAACGTACCAAAAGCCCGACACTGTAACGTGACAGGTTTTTGTTGAACATAAATTACCTTCGCCGTCTGAAGATAATTAGGTACGGAATGTGTATGGCTATGACTTGAGGGAGACTATAGTTTTTTTTTTATTTCGCGGGAAAACACACTGCCACTGGACTTGGGTGGTATCCGTTGGGTATGTGGGACACGCGGACGAACCAAATGCGCTACCTTGCGGGTACTGGTTGCCTTCACTGGGCTACCTTATGCCTAACACTGTGAAGCCTAGCATCTCATAAGAGAACTTTAAGTTAAAGGGAGACGTTTTATCTTTTTATTATTGGCCTACACTATTTGATAGAGGTGACTGACAGAACGAAAATAACATCAAATGACTTTTATTCTTGAATAACTAAAGCTCGATATGATGTACAATTACTTATTAATGTAATTTTTCAATAATATTTTGAGTATCTAAAGAATCACACGGTAGCAAAGCCGCATTTTGTCGATATTTTAGATATGTACTAAATTGATTTAGTTAATACAAGTCTCGTTCCATAATTAAATCCGTTTGCTGTAAAATATTTTATTAGTAAATACTAAATAGAAATCTGGTAATTTAACTTTACTTAAGGTTTAATTATATTTCTTCAGCACAATTTTATGAAATTTATTTCTCCTGCTGCTGGCACTTGTTTTTTTAATAATTTAATTACTGAGATCAGATGTTGGCATAGTTTTTAATGGGTAAGACGTATAGTGGTCCTGTATTATCTACTCAAATAGAATAAAAATTAACATCTGAACGATAATGTGGCATTTGCTTTCAAAATGGCACATTTTGAAAAATAATTATCAAACTATATATTGCGCTACTTTAATATTATGCAAACTACTTTGATTAGTAATAATGTCAAATTTCCTTTTTTATTTAATCGATTATGGTAATGGGAGACATATGGTCTAAGAGCCTGTTACTGTCGTTGTACTTCATTCAAAAAAAGATAAGAGATTCTCAGCTTATGTTTCCAATTTAGCTGATTAAGAGATAGAAGTCACGATGGTGGTAGCTAATAACCTATAGGATAGTATGACCAGGCTTACAGCCGTACCTAAAACACTTTATACAGGCAGTCCGTCCCGACTTATACACGGATATTTCACGAAATTTGAGAAAAAATCACTAATTTACAAAAAAAATGTAATAAATTTATGGAAATGATGATTTACTGCTGTGATAATGACAACAAATAAAATTTGTGACAGAAGAACGTCTCTATAGACGTTCTAGTTTGCAATAATTTCTCCTGCGAATTAAGCCGCTAAGCTAATATTTACTTACACAACAGTCCTGTGTTCAATGCAAACACACAAACAATCAAATATATCCTCTTTATGATATTGATTTATTATTTATTCTATAACATAAACACGGCTACAAATATATACATTCATTGGTTCTCCCTGTGGCTACAGGTTCCTTGGATAATGACATCGTTTCTACTTTAAACTATTTACGAATGTAAATTGGTCATGTAGTTGTAAAGAGGACGTGATAGGTTGAATTATTAAAAATACTGGCACTCACCTTGGAAACATTAAAATTAAAAATAATTAGACCTCGTACCGTTTTGCAATAGAATCTATTAACATATTGCGCATTAGTTAATTAAAATTGTTCAAAAGTGTTTGTTATTTATGTTAACAATATAGAAAATGAGTATCAGATGTGACCTATAAGTCACTGTCATATGCCTCTATTGGTTTCTCTAAACCTTATCTAGATTATGGTAATGCTTCAGGCATTGAATGTGATTTTTTATGGTAGGTTCATTGGTAAAAGTATATTTTTAAACTTTTATATTGGACTAGCATCACCACGAGGTTTCACCCGCGTAATGCCGGTCCTATTAGTCGTATCGTCACGGTTTATAGCCTTCAGATTTCAGAAAAAAAAATGTATTTTGGGCCAATAGCTATTGAGTTTTGTTCAAACAAACAAGCAAACCTTTCAGCTTACACTATTATTATTTACTAGGGTCACCTCATTCATGTCCAATTGTATGAAAACACCAACTAGCTCATCGTCTTTTAGGACTTTGTATTTTCTATACAAAGTCCTAAAACACGATTATGTATCTTATTGGTTGATTTGTCTACTTTCTTACTTTTATTGGTAATTGTTTTAAACCGAACATTATTGCTCATATGTAAAATATTTGGACATTATTATGCTTATTTAAAGAAGGTAGATATGATAAAACATGGCTATACAAACCTGTCTTATACACAGTGGTCCGATAAAATTTGATAAAACAATCCTTAAATAAAACTGGTAATACACCAGTATTTAGTATACGTATAGCACTTGAAATATTTTCAGTGTTACATATTGAAAAGAATGAAATAATTCATGGCAGACAGAGAACATTATGGTTTCAAAGGTCTTGTTTAGTTTAGACTGTAAAGGTAAATTTAAGTCCATTTTTTACAATTTTATTCAATATTGGCTTTGCTTGTGAAATTAAAAAAGAGGTTCGGTTTGTAAGTGGTTTGTGGCCCATTGGAGGGGCGGATGGAAGAAGCGTATCCATATAACAGTTATGGGGATGTCTATAGGCGTCGATAGTCGTGAAGTCTTCTTTTCCCCGTTTCCCACATATACTATAGCGGCCTGTGGTTTCACCCGCGTAAGTACGGCTCTATTATTCGTATGATCATGGTATGACCACAGCCTTCCGCATGAACGTAACCATCATACACAAAGATATTTCTACAAAACCGACCTGTACTGTAGTTGAGGTTAGTAAATTGGTACAAAATGACTACCATTTAAAAAAAGCAGATATTTTCATTCACGGAACATTTTGTTATTTCACACCACTAAGAACATTCCAGAGCCAACGTGAATGCCACAATTAATGACATAGGTAGCGCCATGTTGGATTGTAGTGGAATTGGAACTGGATTGTTGTGGAATGTCGCTCACGTGATACCGCCGTAAAGTGACACCATTGGTATTGCGTTTCGCGCGGTTTGTGAGTAAACGATGGCCCATTGGAGGGAGGAGGGAGAGTTATTCATGGGCGTCGGTATTCGTAAAAAGGCTTCGATTCCTCATTTGCCCCTCACCGTACCATAAAAAAATGCCGTTCTATAAGTCCAAGGCTAGCACTCGTGATATTTATAATTTAAAGCAGCAATTCCCAGGCTGATAGAATCTGTCTAATCATTTAATAACATTTATTTATAACAAAGACCCACTTCAAGGGTATAATAACAATGTTTGTTTATATAACGTCGCGTTAAGAGAGATCTCACAGGCAGTTTTATATCTTTTTGCATTATATTTTTCGGACGTCACGGCAGACTTGTAAGTTCCACCGTCGCTACCTCTATGTCCCAGAATCCACAACTGTGTGTTTCACACGCATTTTCTTACCGCGTACATCGTCGTTATGGAACCAGCTACCACCTTCTCTGCCACCTTCTGTTTTTCTGAACAAATACTACCGGTGCTTCTTTAAGAAAAGAGCCTACTATCTCTCTCTCTCTCTCTCTCTCTCTCTCTCCTTCTATCGCAAAGGCCAACAAGACGCCTGCACGACTTCGGGTTCTGTGGGTGTATATGGGCGGCTGAGGTTGCCTATCTTGCTATTTGCCAGACACCTAGAAGGTCAGTCTCTCCGTTTCCTACCTCGGCCGGCGAGCATGTGGAAAAGGTGGTGCAGCACGTAAGCGAGTTCTATAATAGATTTCTCGAGGCCGACCCTATCCTAGTTCTTTCCCCTGGAACAGTCCAGCGTGCCCTGTTACGACTCAAAATTACCAAGGCCCCAGGCCTTGACAAAATTACTAACCTCGCGCTCAGACGCCTAGCTCCCAAGGCCATAGCAGCCACCACGCGGCTTTTCAACGGTATCATCCGGACAGGGCACTTCCCAGGGATTTGGAAGACTGGCCTAGTCATCGTGATCCCAAAACAGGGGAAAGACATCCGAAAAGCAGCCAGTTACAGACCTATCTCTCTCTTTCCAACAATCTCCAAAGTCTTCGAGGGATTACTCCTCAGACAAATGACTCCTTACCTGCCGCAGCACCCGGAACAGTTTGGCTTTAGGCCAGGGCACAGCACCACCCTTCAGCTCGCCAGAGTGATACACATGCTCACCGGCGCGTTGAATAAAAAGGAAACGGCGGTTTTCCTGGATATGGAAAAGGCCTTCGAGCGTGTCTGGCACGATAGCCTTGTCCACAAGCTGCTCTACACTCCAGTCCCTCGTCCCCTCGTAAAAGTGGTCGCGTCCTTCCTGCAAGGCAGGACGTTCCGCGTGCGGGTGGAAGACGCCATTTCGGGAGCCCATCCGATATCAGCGGGGGTACCGCAGGGAAGCTGTGTCTCGCCCGCCCTTTACAGCCTGTATGTGGCTGACACCCCGACAATGGAGGACACCACACTGGCGCTGTATGCGGATGACACGGCTTTCCTCGCGGTATCCATGAACGCAGCCCACATGGCCCAGAAGCTCCAGAGAGCTTTAAACCTCTTACCGGACTGGCTCCAGTAATGGCGCCTGTCAGTGAATCCCACCAAGACCAAGCCCTGCTATTGTCCAAACTTCGACGTCCACCACCTCGGCTAACGATCGCCGGCGAAACGGTCCCTTGGGTCCGTACCGCCAAATACCTGGGTGTCACATTGGATCATGCCTTGACCATGCGAGCACACGTCAAGCACGTCGTGGCCGGCGCAGGGGTTGCAACACAACTGCTGCGCCCGGTTATGACTACACACCTACCCATCAACATTAAACTCTCCATCTACAAAACATACATACGTTCGAGACTCACGTACGCGGCGCCGGCTTGGTACCACCTGGTTGCTGACTCGCTTAAACAGCGACTTCGCGCCAAGGAGAACTGAGCCCTCCGATTGGTGACCGGAGCGCCGCGTTACGTGAGGAACGACGTAATACACCGCGACCTACACATCACCACACTAGACCAACACATCCTTCACCTATCCCAAAACCTATTCAACAAAGCAGACTCATCACATCACCACCATATCCAAAACATAGCTCCCTGGCACAGTAGACCACCTGACCTAAAACCGTATCCCAGAACCCCCCTTGGCAACAAGGATTAAATAACTTTTTATCATTTTAGTCCCATTTTTACACCCTTATTTTATTTTATTTTATACACCATTTTTATTTTATATTTTTATCGGTATTTTATAAGGACCGTCCGGGGGGGGGGAGCTGTTGCGAAACCGCGAAGTTCCCCAAATGGGCTGTCCAATAAGCATACCCTCGTTCCCTCCATATTAACGTTTAAAATGAACTAACACCCCAGCTGGGTGGGACAGCTATGTTCCGACACTGGGTCGCGGTCCAATCCTTGCCGGGACCCCCACCTTTGTGGTTGTACTCGGCAGGGACTTGGAGAAACCGTCCCAGTCTTACGGACCGGCTGTCCCACCAACAGCAAACATCCCTAGCCCAAAGACCGGCGTATTGTTATACGCTGCGGTAGCCACCTCGCGTAGGGAGCAAGTAGTCGCCCCCTTGCAGGGGTGAGGGAAAACACTATATCTGCTCGTTTTGTTTTTTATCCTATAAATAATTCAGGGGTGAAAGAATGGTCAGCAGTGTTTTTTATTCTTTGGATCGCGAGCCCCCAGTGAGTCGCGTGGCTTCGCACAGGAGGTCCCTGTCAAAAGAAAAATCTCAAGGTTCATAATGGTTCACCAAGAAATCTGCCAACGTACCCGCTTGGAAACTAAGCATCGTGCGTCTTCTTGCAGAGTGTCGGTTTTACTTTAAAAGTCTACTTTTAAGACTTGATCAGTCAGAAGTCAATTGTTATAAAATCTATGAAACAGTGACATATTGCGTGAGAGGTCAAAATATAGTTAACACGTAGCTTGCAACGTGGTTCATAAATTCCTTTCGGCTTAGTCCGCCTATTCGCAGTTCAGTTCGTTAGTGATGCTCCCATGGCCAAACCAATTAAACTATTATCATAATGTGCACAGTATCACTATCGAGCGTTATACCTTTTTTTATATAGAATAGGGGGGCAAACGAGGAGTCAGATTCTTGTCACGACTACCGACGGCCATGAACATCCACATAATTACTATGCCGATGCGTTGCCCTCCTTTCCCCTTCCAATGGACCACCAGCGCACCGCACGAAACGCGACACTGAAGATGTCACTTTACGTCGGTATTATGTGAACGAGAGGTACCTCCCCGGTTGTGCCGGCCCAATTCTGTTTCATAGGAGGATAAAACGTCATTAACTATGCACGGCACTACCTCATCGTACGCAGCATGAAACTAGTTCTTCCTACTACCGGAAAGTATCTACGTTAATAGTCTCTTGATTGAACGTTAATAGTTTCTTTGTTAATAGTCTCTTGATTGAAAAAATATCGGGCAAATTTTGTGGTCTCGGTTATTTTTCATAATTTTAGTAGTCATTCAGTTAGACACTTACTTTTGCGAATGTATGATGACTTGCTTTCAACCAGCACCGGCACTCGTGGTGGTTAATTTAGCTAACACCCCTCAACCGCAAACGTCATCACTCTCCCAATTCCGCTGCAAACCTGCAAGGGCAAAACTAAAATACTAAAGCATTAGCTAGGACCCAGCTCACTAAAAGCCTAACTTTATTATTAAGCGCATATTTGCGAACACAATAACAGACTTTGTTTGTACTACGTAACAATGGGACATATTTACGTTAGAAGTAAATTGTAACGAGGGCACAATGAACACTAAATGTAAAGCTGACATACGCAACCGCAGATAGCTGTGGCGCCCGCTCAGCCGACTGTGACATTATAATTTAGATATAAGAATACTCGTGTAAACAACACCCCTCGTCTCTCGGCCATCATAATAATAGGTATTTTAGCTAACCTCAAAATAACTACCGGGATGCATCCTTTTCATCTGTGGGAAAGGGGAGTTTATCCCCAACCATAATCTCTCATAGACGGTAGTCCGTTGAGACTTATAACCAGCGGTGCAGCTGAACTGTCAGCATGGAGCAGTAAGGACCGCCCTTCGTCAGAAATGGTCGTATTGTCACTTGGGGAGAACAGACATACAGACAAACTCATAGATTAGGACACTGGCTATGCGTTCATTTTTTGACTAAAAGTTGCCGTTGCTAATTTTTTTTTCGTACAGACGGGCTGTTGGAGCCTTTTTTATGATTCTACAGATGCCCATAGACAGTAGCATTAATAGTTATAATGTATTCCCATCCTTACCTCAAATGGGCCAAACAGCATGATACGCCGTACCATAGCCAGGCAAGGCAAAATTTTATGCTAATTGTGACAAAGTTGGGGGCTAGTATACCATAACGATTTATAGTAGCCATTGATATGGAGGGAAGGAACAAGGGATCACTGGGGCTAAAAGAGAATAACGGAATAGCACAGACGACTTTCGTGATTATTTATAAACTTGTTTAATGTAGTAGTTTATTTTTAGTTAAGTTTGAGCGTAAATCATAACCACCAGGTTTTTGGTGTTATTTTTTTAGAAATTGAGTATGTACAACGATAAAAAACATCGATGGTCTCTAAAGTAGGTATATGCCCCGTTCCAGTAATAATTTTCTGCCAGTTTATTGAGGAAAATAACAATACCAATGAATAACATGAATTCGAAATAATTAATGTGACATTGATAAGTAATAATTGATCTTTAAACTTGAAGTAAACAATATAATTATAGCAACCAAATGATAACTAATAATTCATGTACAATAATAGGTATAATCAAATCACATTTAAATAAATAATAAATATAAACAATAATTTATATAAACTAAAGTATAAGTCTGGGATCATCAGCCTTTATCGGTCCTCTGCTGGATATAGGCGTCTTTCAATGAATGCTAAGACGACCGATCTCCTGCTACTCGCATATATCCCGGCCCGGCTACTGCACGGAGATTGTCTTCCCACCTGGTGAACGGTCGACCAGCACTTCGTTTTCCTAAACGCGGCCTCCACTCCAGAACTGGCCCATCTGCCATTGCCACTTCAGCGTGCTTATTGGTCGCGTGATATCGGATACTTTTTTTCTCCGTCTTACGAATCCTGTATAATTAATTAATTTAAGACACAACAACAATATGCGTCAGAGGTATACTCTATCAATCTTCGAGAGACAATATGTTTTGTATGTAATACAAAACAATAAAAACTCAAGACTACACTGATAGCTCTAAACGGAGTCAGTTATAAAATTGGGAACTTGTCGAAGTCCACCGAAGATTACCGAACTTTATCGAAGATGACGAAGTGGGGAGTTCTGCAGGCCGTGACGCCTTTCGCCAGCGAAGTGGAACGTCTCCTACCCATGAGATACCATATTAGTAACTTTATGAAGCGTATCTTATAATCCTTGTGTTTGATACGTTATTTTCAAACTGTTGACATAATTATTTTTCGTTATAGGTACGTAACAGTCTAAACACGTGACATTTAAAAATAACTTAACCAATACCTACTCTATAAACAGGGCCCTTTAAGACAGACAAGAGTAAATATTGAATCTAATCTACATTAACTACTTCTGCCTATTGGTCGCACACTCCCGCGGAGTGGTTTATTTTTAGGGTTCTGTACTTCAAACGGAAACCCTTGTAGAATCACTTGAGGAAGGCACAAACCAACAGGCTTTCCGTCTGTCTGTCTGTCTTTCCCTCTGTCTGTCTTTTCGCGGGAACACCTGGAAGGATCAAGCAGAAATTTACCTCAAAAGCTAAGGTAAATATTAGCTTCATCCTTCCAGAAAAAGGTATCGACAGACGTACAGATAAAACATTCGTACCTCCCGTTGTACGGAACCCCCGTTGTGCGAGTCCAAACCGCGTTTCACCGGCTTTTTTATTGCTCAATCACAAAAAGCTGAGCATATTTGTTTTAAATTTGGACCAAATACGTTTTTCATATTCGGAGTAGAATTGAGTTTTGTGTTGTTGATGGCCAGTGCACGGTCGTGATTCCGTATGAATAATGTCATCTTGCCCTTGCGTGCTGGAAAATTGTACTAAGATGCACAAATATTATAATGAAGGTCTTCACAATCACCGTGACCGTATTTTAATAAAGACAAGATCGTAAGAAATGTTTTAATGCGCACCTATTAATTCATAGAACTCATAGAATTTCGCTGATTTTTTTTTTTGTTTTTACTACGACTCGGAACGTTACTGCGAATTTATACGTCTTCGTGCATGCAGGAAGTCTTATCAAATTACAAGACAATTTTTGATCAGAAAAATCATCAACTCAATGTTAGATAAGTTAATTATTAACGCGATAACATATTATAAATCGATGACACTAAATGCAAACAAAAGCGTGACGTCATAGTAATTTTCAGAATCATGGTAATGTTCCAAATAGACAGATACTAAAGCATAAGGAGTCGTCTCTTTCACTCCTTCGGGCGATGCGTTCACAGATCATTAGAGAACCGTTATCATGTAAAATTATATCATCCGTATACCGACTTACAACCAGTTTCTTTATTAATTTATTTATGAGGTAATGATACGAGCTGGTAACCGTTCGAACGAGTAACCTCATTTTTGCATATCTCTCTAGAAAATTAAGGCTTATCATTAAAATTGTTCTGGACGGTTCTCATAGTACTTAAAAGATGATGATATTATAAAGATCGTCATTTTTTGTATAGTTATATTTCTATAAATCATTCGATGTTCAGTTAGAAGAGACTAAAGACCAGAGGATGGTGTAGGAACTACTTACCATCGAGACGCACATGGATAGAGATAATATTATAGATACAGTAGAGAAGTCAGCCTAAAACGCGTCCGTCTAAGTAGAAAGAGATAGCTAATGTGTGTTACTATCTATCTCTTTTTTATTTCTTTCTCCTTACGCAATGCGTATGCGAGGTTAGGTAGATAAAGGTAGTAATGCATTTTCATCTTCCTTGTCTAATAACCAACACGGACAGTCACCGTCATAAGTCTATGGCTTATATATCTCCATGGCCATATCATCATTATCATCATTCGGACGACATCTACTGCTGGAAATAGGCCATGACTATCACTAAAACTATCGTTTTGGTTAGTGCTTATCTATCCTGAATACAATGTAAGAAAATATTTATTTTTTCCCTATGAAAAAAGACAAAAAAAATAAGCCTTAATCCGTTATATTATCAACACCTATTTGCCCATTACACGTATTTAAGTAGAGTAGCGACAATAAGTAATTAGAAGAATTGCAATGTTTTTAATTATAATTCACGAACACATGTAGTTTGCGCGCATCTGGTGTACCCCTAGAGCGCTGGCGAATTCAAGTCCCCTAGAGTGAGACAATTAGAGATATACTTATTACTTTTTCTAACAACGCATTTGATTTTTACCTTGTTAATAGAACAAAGTCTGCCGTCGTTTGTAAACTTGAACTATAATAACAATCTAGACATATATGGAACTAATTCTCTGAAGTTTTGCACACTGCGATTTAGTCCACTGTATAAGCATTGTTTTTTAACCACTTTAGCTGTGTGTGTTTTCGTCTCCTATTTATCGATTTTTATAAATAAAATCTGGTGCTACTGGAAACGATGTAAAACAAAACGTTGTCTATGCAACGTCACCAATTAGTTAGCTGGTTAAATTTATAATGAGAACTTTGTACACATCATTGGTTGTGAACTTAATCGAAATTAGCAACATTGTCTTTTTAAAACTATTGAAACTTTATAAAGCACATAAATATATACTTACTAAAATCAGTGATGTGGGAGTGGAACGCGAACGCCGCGGGTTCTGTACAAACGGTGGTAATACAGAATGACTATGAGCGATACGCTAATGATAGATTGCAATTACGTACAAATCGTTGTGAACGGAATAAAATATGAATGTAATTTTGTAATTTATTTTTAGATCAAAATATTATTTATTAGTATTGGTTATTATTAATTTCAAATATTTTCTTTTATCTGCATTTTATTATCTCACTTTTTGACAAATATTTTAATTAGACACAAAGTGAAAAATGTCTCCTAATATTTTTTTTTAAATTTCTAAAAAGTTAAAAACAAAAGAAGGTAGGTATTTTTCACATGATTCCAAACTCTTGTCCATATTTCCCTCACCCGAATATTGCATTCGTGGATATTGTCGTAACAAACTGAAATGGCGTCGTCCTTTTCTCCAGCCCTACTATTACAAAAGCCACACTGTGACAAATTTCTTATTTGAGAGGGATTAGGCAAGGACTCTATGACGCATACCATGTCTCTACGGGTTAGTATATCCGAACTAATTAAACTACTTATAGTCGAAGATCCTTAAACGGTGTCATTTAAGTAACATATAATGTATACAAAATATTTGAGTGGCCTCCATTACCATTAGACACCTATTTCAAATAACAATAGAACAAGAGTAACGCAATCATCACTCCGGTCTCTATCCTTAGAAGATTCTTATATATTTCCATAAATGCTGACATACATAGTCATTTTTTTTTCCAAAACCCGAAGACGTGTTTCTATTGACTACTAACTTCAAAAATGAGGGACTTCTAGACTAACCTATGTAGGAAATGTCAACCCCTATTTCACTCCTTCGGGAAATATATCCAAAAACGCTCAGATACATATCTACTCATTTTTAGTCAGTACCTCAGAATAAAGTTACAAGTTTACTTTAAAAATATCGAACTTCCATACAAACTTCTCTCTTTCTCTCAATAAAACGTCCCTACTCACAAAATTTCGTGATAGTTTACGCTTGGCGATAATGAATCAGTTAGTTAGGATATGTTATTTCTTAAATGTCGATCACAAAGTTCGTTTATTTGTTTGGCTAACGTATTAAACTGACTAACTACTGATCTGATTTGCAAAATTCTTTCACTTTTAGATAGCCCATTTATAGGTAAGGCATTTATTTGTAAGTGAACCTTAGATACATTTGATGCCATAACGAGGAAGTTTTCAAGAAAGTAACGTGAGCTAGTTTGTTTTTCTTAGAACGGCCAGCATTGTTTCAACTTCGATAGAATACATCGCGAATTATGGACATACGCAAATACATCACGTATTGTGTGACTTGATGTATCAAACTGATTCCCACTGCTGAAAGGCTTCAGAATACGGACAGAATGATGCAATAAAAAGAGTACAGCATGGTAGCAACTACCTCTTACTTTTAATACCGATACCACTAAAACACCCACATAATTTCTACGTCAATACATTCTCTCCTTTCTTCCCCTCCTCCTATGGGCCACCGCTCACAAACCGCACGAAACGTTAGTGTGACAACCGCGTTTCTTATTCTTGTATGCTCTGAGCCAGTGTTTCAATCACCAATGGAGATTTACTTTTTAAATTGTACCGCAAACTCTTGTGACAACGGAAATGAAAGCAATTCAGCTCAAGCACTCGAAGGTGACACGTTTTTTTAATGAAAGCTTTTATTTGCTCACGCCTTATCAACTTTGTTCCGTTACATATCATTATCTGGGCTAAACTTTTTACAGTCGCGTCCAATGCAAATTCAACG
>JAFELO010000701.1:63320-73526 GCA_017140195.1 Eumaeus atala
CATGTGTCGCGAGTCCCACACACTACAGGACCCCACCCAGGGCCAGTGAAGGTGCATACATGCGTTTCCCCGCGTCAACAAAAAAAAGGGCTAGGCTAATGTGGTGTGATAAGTACACAGATATTATTATTATTATGTAAGGGTTATTTTACGGTCATTTATATAAATTGCCATTAAGTTACCGGCGAATATTACCCCACTTTAGCGTTTCATGTCACATTTTACGTAAGATATCTTTTTTGACGTATTTTACCGAAGAATAGTTACCGATTTCCACCCGAGCGTGCTATTAAACCGGTCGTACATGTTTAAATATTAATAAATTGATTGGAAACAGTAAATGCCGGCCTCTATGCCTTCGTTACCATCAAAACTATGTGAAACTTGTCGTCTATATAAGTTAATCACTATGAAATTGATGGTATTTATAGCAAGTAAATTCAAGTTTATTATACTACTTTTCACCATTAATAGAGATAGAGATTTCCCTATGAATGATGAAAAATTCGTTGTTATAATCATTAATATACATGATGGTTGATATTGAATACGTATATATGTGATTTGATATTTTTACACAAAGAGGATCGACCCCCTTGGTACTCACGTAAAAATATCAAATTCTGCGATATAATGATTTATAAAAAAGGCTGGTTTGGAAGTATCGTAATATGTTGCGCTTCGTTCTCCTGCCTGCTCTGGGCAGCTGGCATGAAGATGTGTACATTTGTTTGTGCAATAGAATATAAATTGACTTTAAGTTTTAAAACGATACATATATTGATATTGGCAGATGTGCACCACAGTATTACCCGCGCAAGACTTTCCCCTTTATTTCCGCGGACGAATTCACTTCTGTGAAGATGAAAGCATTTTTCTGTTATTTCTGATCTCTACCAAACCTGTTGTGTAGGTTTTATTTTGAAGAAATACTTAGACATTCACATTTATGATACTAGAAGTGTCCCACGGTAATTTCGCGTACATTCGTTACAAAGTAATTCTTATATTTTACTTACCAGTTTTGTGTAAAATAGCAACAAACATATTTTGTAACAATGCATAGCTCTTAACAATATTTTTGTTTAAGCTTACTATACAAAATAATTATTTTGATGTACCTAATAATTTTATTCATATCTTGCATATTATTATTTTTTCAAAATAATTATTTATAAATTGCTAACAACCTATTTGGAAATGCAGTCTCGTGACAATAATATTTTTTAGATCAAATCTACATCATCAATATTACTTTGTCTATAAAGTTTGATTTATTGGCAAGTTTGCAGTTATAGCAAATGGTTGCTTTCTTCTAGATCATTGAAATCTATATTTGTGTATTTATCGCAAGCGAATCAATAAGTTTTGGATGATTAGAAATTGGAAAACTTCTTACAATAACTTCTGTTAAACAGAAGTTATTCTGTTTCACGACAATTTCTGTTTGTCGTAACCATTTTTGTTTCACCACAATTTTTGTTTCACGCAACTTGGGTTTTACGACAATTTATGTTTTACAATTACTTTTGTTTACTATTTACTATTAAATACAGTTATCCTATATTTAATAAAAAACAATCTGATTTCTTATGTTGTCAAGGAAGGGCTCCATGGTTGGTATTTACATCGTAGATGGGTGTTAAAAAACCCTAAAACGGAAGAAGTAGCTTGGTGGCTAGCAAATGCCTTACAAGCCAACAAGCTATCCCTTCCTAAAATCTAGCTGGTACTTAGAAAATGACCCCGTATGTCACATGATACCGCCGTAAAGTGATTTGCAATGCTGTCGCATTCCATGCGATTTGTGAGTAGCCTTTGGCCCATCGGAGGGGATATTGATTTGTTTGATAGCAACAATGTAGGTGTCTATCAACGCAGGTAGTCGTTAAAAGGGTTGTCAGTTTTGCGTTTGATAGCAACAATGTAGGTGCCTATCAACGCAGGTAGTCGTTAAAATGGTTGTTGGTTTTGCGTTTGATAGCAACAATGTAGGTGTCTATCAACGCAGGTAGTCGTTAAAATGGTTGTCGGTTTTGCGTTTGATAGCAACAATGTAGGTGTCTATCAACGCAGGTAGTCGTTAAAATGGTTGTCGGTTTTGCGTTTGATAGCAACAATGTAGGCGTCTATCAACGCAGGTAGTCGTTAAAATGGTTGTCAGTTTTGCGTTTGATAGCAACAATGTAGGTGTCTATCCACGCAGGTAGTCGTTAAAATGGTTGTCGGTTTCGCGTTTGATAGCAACAATGTAGGTGTCTATCAACGCAGGTAGTCGTTAAAAGGGTTGTCGGTTTTGCGTTTGCCACACATTTTATAAAAAGTGTGCACGTACTTACGTACACGTGTTAGAAGTTATACTTCTTTGGCGTGACAAGCGAAAAATTAATACGTAGACTATATCTAAATTCAAAATGTCGGTTTTTCGTGGTTGTGCGCGCGCATAGTAAAATTTTTCTCTAATAATTTTTCCCTAACGCGCCAAAAGAAGTATATATAAACTTCAAATGGTTTTTGTCCAGAATATGTAACAATCGCACTTGCGAGTAACAGATATGATCAAGCTGGGACAACATCAATAACAGTAATCAATGTTTGAATCATCTGGCTCATAATTGAAGCCACTCAAGATGAACGTCACCAGTGCGCAATAGGAGCACCTATTGCTTTACTTATTTCATTTATTTAATAATAGGCTCGTTGCAACGAAGTGGCCGTGAACATTTTTTATTATACATAAAAAAAAATTATAATATAGGGGGGGGGGCACACGAACAATCGTAGTATTTTTACGATTACCGACGCCTATGAACACCCTCATAAATACTTAGGAAAGGCACTTGCCATCCTTTCCTCCTCCCCTCCAATTGGCCAACGGCTACTAACAAATCGCACGAAACGCGACACCGGAGATGTCATTTATGCCACTATCAGGTGAGCGAGACGGTACCTCCCCGGTCGTGTCGGCCCGACTCTGCTGCAATGCATCAATCCGGCTCATAAATATTGCAGTAAAACTTTTACATTAAAATCGAATTTCCTCAAAAGTCCTAGTAAAATGTAAAAATCTGATAAAAGTAATTGGTTTCGTGCTGAATTCAATTCGCCAATAACTAAACATGTTAATATCTAGTTTTGAAAATACATAGTTCAAAATTGGAATATCGACAGCGCGCGATATTTATTGTAAAATATATTTATTTTAAATATCAATCCAGAAAATCACAAGTAGATCCTATCTATATAGACCAAAATAAAGTAATGCTGCTGGCCCAGTAGTGGAGCTCGCTTATCGTTTAGTCGTACTAAACACTTGTTCATTTCGTTATACAGCTATGCTGGCAAGTTTTGTGCGGTTTGTGAGTAAGCGTTTTAATTTTAACGCAATTTTACAATATGAGATACTAATATGGACGTATGACGTCATGGCAGTAAGCCTATGTTTATATTAACCATAGCAAGTTGTATATAAATTCTGTTACCTTAGTTTAACGAATTTCAAATAATAATAATCCACTTTTTCTATTACAACTATCGATAATCATTTCGGAATAGAAATTATTTCGGAAATAGAAAGTAGTAATTTTGCGATGGTAGAGAACTTTAAAGCTGAGGTCTAAAATATAAAAATTATTTAGAATTAGAAACTATTTCGAATTTCTAACAAATTTAAATATAATAAACCTAATGTTACGAAACATAAAATAATATATCCCTACTTGACTTCTCTAGTGGCACTATATTATTTTTTAATATAATATAGATTTACCTACTTTTTCTCTTCTAATTCTCTGCTGTTGCACGTCAGCAATTATGGCTAAAAATGTATTGATCGCTGTAAGAAGCGTTACTTGATTATGCTAGTAAATAAAATGTAATTTTGCGTAAATAACGATATCCTAAAGAAATATATACGTTGTGTAAGTGTAGAAAATATCTAGCTATGTGATTATTTTGTCATCATTCAACTCACAAACAAAAATATATCTAGCATGCGTAAAAAATAAATTGCCTCCAGTAATGAGGCCTACATTGTAATGTATTATGGTCCTTATTCGTTAACAGTTAAAATATAAAACAAAACAATAGTAATGTGAAATATAATACGTGTTAGATACGTGGATACACCCATAAGAATGTAATTTGTAAAAACAAACAGAATCAATTTAAAAATTTCGACTTGTACTTGTATACTCAGTATCGATTTACTCAGTTTTGATATACTATTTATGCTTGTTTTTACAACTTTATAACATCATTCAAATACAGAAACAAAATCAAAGAATGTAATGATTTTATTCGATATTCTCTTTTGTTCCCCGACCTCAAGTATACTTAATTACTTAGTCCGGAGTTATTGGATATTCAGTTTTGTAAGTACTAGTATTTCACTTAATATGTAAATAAGTATTTTCCTTCAACGGATTATATTGCAGTCTATAAGACCAGTGGACTTATATCCTAAAGAGCCACAATACCAGAAAATTCTAGATCAATTAGTGGGTCCTATATCTGGAATATATAGAAAATTTAACATGGTATCTTAAAACTTTATTTGACTGCTTTATCACTGAATGCCCAGCAGATGTAACATCCAGTCATCTCCTCAATCGTCATTCATTAATGTCAATAAATTTGGATGCGTTTTTTTAATTTCTTACACCTCAATCGTCCCGTGACCAACGCAGCTGCAACTAAATTATCTGTTAAGCACGAGTAAGACAATGCATAATACTTTAATCGTATCAATTGTAAAAATGATCACGAGTGTATTTACTAATATATAAATATTATAGATTTTATTTGACATGAGATACTGAATCGAAGGGTATAATATGAACGCCGTCTCTTTTACGGCCGACTGAAACGCTCAAAAAATATAGCAATGGGTGATAATGATGATGATGGTGATAGCACAGAAATTGTTCAATATTCTGTGGCTTTTTAAAGAAATAGAGGCATACATAATGGCGTGGAAAGTATCTAATATAATTCTATACGAAGCCTGCTATTGTCATGTGCTGAAAAATAAGATCACTTTGGCTTTATAAAACTGCAAGGACAGTCTATAAGAACCTTGAAAGAAAATGGCAAATAAATCATACATTTTGTCCTCGCAGTAAATATTCCCTTCACAATGTTAAAGGCTTGTTACCAATGCTAACGAAAAATAAGAAAATATATTGTTATTTGTATATGTTTAAGCACATTGGTAACAGTTTGTTCGGGCAGCAGCTGCATAGGGTCAATTGATGCTGACCCTAACATTAAAACCCGACTAATTCAAAAGATACAAACGACTTCACAAACGTTCTTACTGATGTGCCTCTTAGAACGTGTAGGAGTTGCAAGCTTCATCTCTGCGCTTCGCTCTGGTATTTTGTACGCGGAGTTCACACTGGTAAATGAAACAATACAACTAATATTATGCCAAGGTTTGTATGCATGTTTATTATTATTTCATGCAAAACCTATCGCACGGGTTTGGCAGAAACTTAGCACAAATGTAGATTAATTACTCCCTGGAATAAATTAAAAATACTTTTATCCCAAAAATATTTTACATGTGTAAACACAAGAGCACGACAGGTTCTATGACATAACACAAAGTATGTGTATGTACATGGATATCAAAATCAGTATCATGATAATAATATATTGTTATGCTCAGAAACACAGCTGCTTACGCCCAACTAATAACATATGCGGGTATCACGTGTACAAGTTCATATTTATCTACAGACACATATTTTTTTAGTCCTGAGATATTTTTGTCTTGTACAATATAAACAAACATCATAAAACACTTTAAACTTTTGAAATCTGACAGATTTCCACCTTTTTGGTATATTTCTATAAACTCTAAGATTCACATTTTTCTTATGAGAAAGTGCTCCGTAGATTTTGAGGACAAAAATAAAAAAAAAATACTCAAATGACATTATAGGAACTATTTTACTACGACGTCCTAAACAAAACCGGCATACAAATTATGTGGGTTAACGCACAGACTTAGAATCGGTAAGTGATTTGATCACGATCCAATTAGAGAATAGGACGTAAAGCAATCCTATGATGAATGTTACCCTAAAAAAAAACAAATCTTTATTAAATGACACCTTTTTTTACCTATTGCTAAAAACAATTATCGGTTACTCTTTCAATACATATGGAAAAAACTTATTTGTTGAATTACTGACTGTGCCCCGCAGATTCAACCGAGTAAAATGTATTCCAATAGTACCATTCCATTTTTTAGTCTACAACCTGACCGGGATTTCTCTTAACAGATTAGTAAAGTATGCAGCAAAGTCCGTTTAGCCTTTTTCACGCGGTACGCGGCAGAATAATATTAATAAGACCAACAGACAAAATGTCTAAAAACTGTTGGAACATGTTCTGTACCAAGCCAGCTTGATCCGAATATCTTCCATGTACGTCCATGCTAGTCCCTAGCTTTACTATAAGTACAGAAATTGTTTTGTATTTTTTTAGACAGCCTTAAGCCTAGTGTTGCAGTTGAGTTTTAGTTCTATAAGAACAAAATTTAAAGAAAACAGAAACAATCCCTTGCCTCTGATTATATTATGACCTTCGAAGATATTTAAAGAATATATTTTAAATGTTAATTAATGCCAATAGAAAACGAATGCCTTCTTTATGACATCTATATAATTTTAACACCTTACAACTAATAATATGTTTCGATCTTGATAACCCGGAATTTTGTTAACAAATTGATTTGAGAAAAAAAGTTATTTTTCATTATTGGAGGAGGCTAAAAAAATGATTGGATTAGTTGCGTTTGAAAATTAATATGCTGTTGTGACGAACGGAATAAAGTCAAAGAGGACAAGTGTCGGTATCGATCTCTATCTGAAATCCATAATTGCGCTCCCATCGGAATAGAAGAGTGCGGGAATAGACAGAAACTGCAGAAACATGTGTTTACGCAATCTCCTATAATCTATGTGCAAAATTAAATGTTAGCTAGCATTTGTTGAAACAAGCAAATGCAAGAATAAGTCAAACAATAATCATCTGCAGCATCTTGCGAAACACAGCTGAGCATTCATTTTTATGAATTTTGCATATCTACTAGTTTTAATTATTTAAAATTTCATCATATAAATTGAGCACATTGACATCATCGATTCTTGTACAAAATTAAAAAGTATATGATTACTTAACATAGATAATACGCAAGTATGCAAATTGACTTTTCTGAAGGTGAGAATAAAAATATTGAAATACAAAGATAAGAGAAATATAAAGATATTAAAGACACATTTCCACGCCAGTTTCGTAATAGTTCCATTTTTTTAAATATCATCGATATATGAAATCAGATAGACTATGATAAAAAGAGGCGGGATGGAGACTTAGTATTTCGCTTACGTTAAGACATCAATAGTTTGTTAGAGAACTGTTTCAAGTATAAGAAGGTACTAAATATATAAGGTACTAAAAAGGTACTAAATATACATGCATGCATACCATTGTATCCAACGCCGCATATAGAACACACTTAGGTGAAAACTATTCTTGTTTGATCTATCATCGGATCAAATAATATTACTACTCTTCACAATTATATTAATTTTACTCCAAAATTTGCCTAGGTTGGATACGAAAGTGTTGTCGGTTAGGCGTTTATTAAAATAAGCCCTTATACAAGGGCTGATAATGTACTCGACACAAAATTTAACGATGAAAAAATATACAAAACCCATAAGCGGGTTTTCTCGCATCAGGCCGCACATGTGCGGTCGACATGCCCGTAGCGAGTTCCCATTGCGCATGCGTGGGAATCAACCGCGCCATCTTGCCTACATCCATTTTCAGCGGCAAAGATTTTTTGCTCAGTAAAAGTGTTGATATTGTCTGTGGACGTTCTGTATCCATATCTTTCTTTTGATATCTTTGACAAGAATAAAACACTACACGTTACACGTATGAATAGTTTTATTAAAAATTTAAAATATATACCAAAGTAAACTGTATATGAAATGTGGGAACGGTGATCATAGAATTCATAACGGTATGCTTATCGAAATTTTGTCTTGAGATTTAATTAATTCAATGTGTTAATGTTAAACCAGCGTCAGAACCCGGCCTCATACTAACTGCATTATCGCTAGTAAACACTACTCCTGGATGGGATTCTGGGCATGGGAGTCTCCCAATACAATCAGAGAATACCTAATAAAGCTTTACAGATATTATTGGCTGGCTATACTGTGGTACCCCGAATCTGTCTTCAGCAGGGCTCAAGTAGTTAGGCAAGGCAGCTTTCCTGACAACTAAAGAAACATTTTGAATTATATATAGAGGATTACTAAAACACAGAAATTGGCTTTAATTCGTAAACTAAAATGGCTATGCGTTTGGTGAAGGAAAGTCAATATAATACCCAGATACGAGAATCCAGAGTATCACCCCTGTTTGGCCAGTCGGCTTATGATGGATCGGTATTGTCATCAGATCACATGAATTACCGTTGGACATGATACAAATTATGGTATTAATAACTAATATAATAAAAGTGATGCGACTTAATCCTAGACGATCAAATCTGTTCCGCTTGTACAATATTATTGACTTTACTGTTAGAAGAAGAATAGTTAATATTGAAGATAGCGCAATGATTGAATAAGTATCAGAGCAAGCATAACTTTGACACAAAATATGACATTGACAGTATTAAGAATGTCACACTTGATAGTTCACATTTATGTGCATTTGTTCGTGCAATAT
Source organism: Eumaeus atala (assembly GCA_017140195.1). Classification (NCBI taxonomy): domain Eukaryota; kingdom Metazoa; phylum Arthropoda; class Insecta; order Lepidoptera; family Lycaenidae; genus Eumaeus; species Eumaeus atala. Next base: position 72,078 of record JAFELO010000701.1, read on the forward strand.
TGTCGATCGTTTATAAAGGAGTCGTCTTTCTTACTTATTGGTATAACAATATGTACCGCACAATATATAATCAAAAAGGGTTGACAATGTCAGCCTTTGATATTACAATAAAATTGGCTTTGATTTCGTAGCATGTTAGTAGACTCCGACGACTACACTGCATTCTACATTTGTACACATTACAATAGCACGATAGTCTTATTTCTCATTACCATTTACGTGTTTTCTATTCAATATACTAGTCTTTCCATAAACGCCAAGACTGGTAACACCCTATCGTATCTAAACTGGACCAACATTTTTTAAACATTTTTCCCTTCGGCGGCAGGCTATTATTTGGGTGATTCAGTGAAAGGGGACGGAAATTAGTTACAATGGCCGGAGGAGCGCGAGTCCGATTTGAGTATGGAATTAAAAATAATGTCGTTAAAAAGAATCCTCGATACATTTAATGTAAAGCATATACTTCATCTCAATTTTATATTAGAATAACATGTTTCACATCAAGGCTCGCTCATTTTTATTGTATTAGAACTTTTTATTTCGTTCGAAGCATTTATACAGTAGCTGCCTCATGGTCTAGTGATAAGCATGTCGAAACACAGCAGTGAGGGCTTGGGTTCGAGGCCCAGGTCGCATTAATTTGTTATTGGGTTTTTTGAATTTCGAATAACAGTCCGGAGAAGGGAAGTTGGCGGTGTTATACCCTCGTGCCTCCGGGAGCACGTTGTCCGTCGTGTTGGATAGCCGTCCATCGGAATAGGATAATAAGGGAGCAACGAATGCATTTGTGCACTATAACACGTCTTACGCAGATGGTTAGACTCTATAGAGATGGCCGCTGTGGACGAAATTCTGCTAGGATGACACTACAATTAGTATTATATATGGTCGCTGTAAATGTTATGATATTTTGATGCTGTTCATTTGAAGGATATCCGTTGATGGCTTCCGTACACTATCTCTGTTATGAACACGTACTCTTGATTCAATGCGACTGAACTGTGCACTTTCATTCACATACTCCGGCCGTCTTCAACAGGAGCCAACGTACTGTAATCTCATAAAACTGGATGCGCTCACGCACTGTATTCGTATATAACGATCGCCATCTCAATTGAAACAGCTAATTAACTTATACCAAATAATGTAATGTTATATAGATATTTAACGGAATTGGGGGTAACGTCTTATTATTGACAAAAGATGTAGCATTTGTGCTTGTGGTCCCTATGGGAAATATAGTGAAATAAATATGTTTAACTGGGTGCAACTGTCTTTAATAATAATTCCGTGCCGACTCTAGCCATACAGACAAAAACTGTCTAGTACAGACATCATAGTACAGAGATCATGTAAAACTGAGAGTGAACAAAAACTGTCTAGTACAGACATCATAGTACAGAGATCATGTAAAACTGAGAGTGAACAAAAACTGTCTAGCACAGA
>JAFELO010000701.1:73724-91723 GCA_017140195.1 Eumaeus atala
AAAACCGTCTAGTACAGACATCATAGTACAGTGATCATGTAAAACTGAGAGTGAACAAAAACTGTCTAGTACAGACATCATAGTACAGAGATCATGTAAAACTGAGAGTGAACAAAAACTGTCTAGTACAGACATCATAGTACAGTGAACATGTAAAACTGAGAGTGAAAAAAACTGTCTAGTACAGACATCATAGTACAGAGATCATGTAAAACTGAGAGTGAACAAAAACTGTCTAGTACAGACATCATAGTACAGTGATCATGTAAAACTGAGAGTGAACATTTACAGTTTTACATGATCACTTCTAGTTTTAAAGTACGGAGTCCTCATGATCATAAAAGTAAGTGGGTCTGTCATATGGTTCAGAGACGTTTAGTTACATTACGGATTGCTACATGTGGGCTACCTTATGTTAAGTGTAAGCCAAGGTTTAAATGACGTTTAGAAGCCCAATGATGTGGAGCTCTACCTAACTAATATAATTTAAAGGATATTAAAATCGATCAAAAATGGCACCTGTTTGTCGTATTATAGAAGTATAACATAAATAATGTCATATTAACTTAGTGTTTATTAATGTAAGGCCAAAGTACTGTATTCCCTCTTGAGTGTATGATGGGTTATACAAAATTGAAGCATCTGCTCAGGAGTTAAAGTTGATATCTGTTTGGGTTGTTTACTTGTTAGTGCAAACTAGCAACTTTTTTGACATGGGGAAGCGGTTTTACGAGCCGTCACCGGTCCTGGGTGGGATCTGGGGCTCTCGGCGTATTATGGTGCTGAATACTCACTAAAACCAATGCGAGTGCCATCAGTGACGCCATTAGTGAGGTACCCCGGAATGACAAATCATCAGGGCACTTCGACGGCTAGTCAGTTCCCTTAGGTACCAACACCACCTCCACAGTGGAGTTACCCCGCACCACAGGACAACTTTAAGATGGCTCAATAGGGTGAGGTTTCCATCCTCGCCCCATACCCCTGTGGGCAAAGGCCCTTCTCCTGCTCTTTAGTCCCCTCTTCTCATATATATAACTGTATACCGTCCATTTAGAGCTTTTCCAAGTGTACCTTCGAGCTATAACCTGTTTAGTAATGTGGTAAATGTAATTGCCGTTTAAGTGACTAAAACACTGAGTTCAAAACATAGAGTCCTTAATTTAAAGTTCATAACATCGAACGTTGGTCACTTCGTTAGAATTAGTCTAGTTACGTCACGCTCGCGCGGGTACCAGACAATTTAATTCTACTTACATAGAAACGTACTGGTATTCAGATATATTAACATAACTTAAGTACCAAATTACGTTATGGGTTTTATTCTTTACAAGTTCAATGACATCGTGGTCGACGGTGTTCAAATACAATTTTATCATTAATGAACAAATGTTATGGGCACTCTCGTATCCTTTTTAATGCAACATAATTGCAGTCTGTCCTTACATAAAACCTCCTTTCTGATTGGAACATTAAAATCTCATTTCGATAAAACTTCAGTGTATTCACTTGTAGGTATACTTTTCATGTATAATTAACTCGTGTTCTTGGAAGGAGATGATTATTAGCTGTAGGAATGTGGGCTCTATTCCATAGGTATAACCTACAAAATATAAATGCTACAATAGAACATGAAATATCTAAACCGTTTGCAAGTCGCAGTCGTATTGTCTAAATCCTCCTATTTGATTACGTCTTTTTTATTTGAAATGAAAACACTTGCCCAATTTCATACTTGATTCTATTACTATTACTGCTTAAAGTCAATATATTCAATGAGGTTAAGCGTCAGCCGTCATATTGAAGTACGTCTTCGATCTCGAACAAATCGTTGGCCTGCCGCAAGACAAATCGGCCCCGTTATTAAAAGTAGCTAGCCGTAATGAAATACAGCGGCTTAGACAATCCGACTGCGACATAAATACAAGTGTCTTACCTGACACCTGTGTTCCTGTACATTACATAGGAGAACTTTGTTGCGTATTAAGGCAACCTTAAGTGTACTTCTACCTACAATTATGAAATTTTGGCAAGAGGTGAGACAAAAGATCAATGCAGATTAAGAAAAATTTCCAACATTTGGTAATTTAAACACAGCAATAATTGATAGCATACGACCGCATATACAACTTTGTCAATTTATAAGTAGTGCTTGTACCTCCCGCGGTACGGTCCCGGTGGTAGGGAACCCTTGGCCTGCGAGGACGAACAGAAATTAACTGTTGTTATTCACTTGTACTATTTTAAAATGTGAGCGTTACTCACTGAAGAACTTACCAATGTGAGGTGCTTCGCTGTATGCTGTTTGTGTGACAGATCAAGAACAAAAAAGATGTCGTGTAGTGCGGGGCAACCCCATCTGTGGAGGTGGAGCCAGTCCCTTAGGGGGCTGACTAGCCGTCGAGGTGCCCTGATGATTTGTTTTTCAGGGGCACCTCACCAAGGGCGGCACTGATGGCAATCGCGGTGGTTTTTGTGGGTATTCGGCACTATCATGAAGGAAGGCGCGTAGATGTTTTCCCCGCGTCAATAAAAAAAAAGGATGACATATGGAGAGGATGGTCATCCTAAGAGATGGACTCTAGGTGAGCTGTATTCCGTGTATGATGGTAAGTTATAACACATCCCTGAGGTACACACCGAAGGTGTCCTTATCTCATGGCCTCCGGGGCCGTAGTGGTTATTGTATGTGTCTATAACAGGCATCAGCTGTCATCACAATGCAGACCATGTAAATATCTTGACAAATATGCAACAGTGACGAGGACGCTAGATACTGCATTTAAGCATAATGCTGAGATTTAGAAAGCTCGGTTTTTTTAATACAATCGGGGGACAAACGACTTATTGACGTCGATGTGCCCATAAACATCCGCATAATAGTTATGTAAATGCGTTGTCCTGCCTTTCTCTGTCCCTCCAATAGGCCATCGATGATTGCTAACTGCTTATTTATAGCGCGATGGCAAGAGTCGAGATTCGCCAGCAGGGGCATCATTCAAATGACTTTCTGATAATGTACGTGTTGACTTAAAATCACATAACCCTCAATTGTTCTGCATTCTCCCCGACAAGTCCATAAACGAATATACCAATGGACATTTATTCCAGCCATTGGACCCTTCTAGCATGTTCTTTTATAGCATAGGAGGCAGACGAGAAGTTGGGCCACTTGTAAGCAAGTAATCACTAATGCCCACCCGCAATACCATATAGATGCGTTGCCGGCCTTCTAGAGATAAGGCGAAGTCTTGAAGATCCCTAAGTATCGGTCGGGAACACCGAAGGGGGTAGGTGATTCCATAAGGAAGTAGAGCGTGGGAAACATGTCGCTTAAAACACACGACAGATGACTTCGGAACATCGAGATGGTGCCGGTGAAATTGTGAATTTTGACGCTAAGTTCTATAATGAAATTCAGCTGCAGGTATTAGTTCGAACAATTCCTCAGAACACACCCCGTGACAAATGCGGTAGAATATGCAGAGTGAACTGACATGTCTACGCAAGGCAAGAGTATCAAGCTGATTGGAAAGACCTTGGCTATCGACAGTTCGAGCCGCTCTACGTTGAATGCGGTCAAGTAGAATGAGCTGATATTGCGAGACTCCAGCCCAAAGGCGAGATCAGTACTCCATGTGCGGTCTCGTAAAGTTGCAGCCGACGTGGAATACTGCTTCGCCCTACCGAGCACGCCATGTGCGTGCACGTGCGTGGCGGAGCAGTACCACGGAACTGAACGTTATTTGAAATTAAATCCAAAAATTAATCCAATGCTAGCTGAGGCTATTTGGGATATGTTATGATATACTTATGAAACCTTGAAGAAACAACAAAGGCTGTTTTGTTAGAGGTAAGCGTGTCTTCTCGTTGTTAATTAGTTATAAATTAATAAAAAAAAAATTTTTTACGATTATTATTGTAGACGATTAAGATTTTCCGTAACATATATTCTTATTTATCTTTTAAGATATATAGCTCAGAATTTGAATACTCTACTTGTAACACGGGCTGATTTAAAGTCATGGCATGATTTAGGTCGCCTTGAGATTCCGAAGGCTTATAAGACAGTAAACACCTGTATAATGTAACCAGGATAGACAGCATAATGCCAGTTTGTAGTTATAAAATACATTTTTCCATTTTTTTTTTACTACAGTGTTTGAATGTATACTTAACAATTATGTTCGCTACTACTAGACTGTATGTCTGCAGGTAGGTAGCTAATAACTTGTTATCATCTTGTCTTATTCGTTATATCTAGTTATTAAACACTGCTTGCTATTTTAGCGATTAAAGCAATGTACTCTGTACAATCTTTGGGATATATTTTATATAGACAAGGACCAGTGGTTGAAATCAAACATCATATAACTATAATGTGGGCCCTTCAAACAACCTCAGTAACAATAAATAGAGACAATGGACTCTGGCCCACGACCGTGAAGTATGGCTTCCCCCGGCCTATGTCCAGCAGTGTACGATGTCCGGCTGATCCTGATGATGGTGATGTTTATCATCATCGTCATTATCAGCCCTTATCGGTCCACTGCTGGACATTCGCCTGTCTCAATGAACGCCGAGACTACCGATCTCCTGCTACTCGCATCCATCCCGGGCCGGCTACTGCACGGACATCGTCTTCCTACCTGGTGAACGGTCGACCGAAACTTCGTTTCCTTAAACTCGGCCTCCACTCCAGAACCCTACTGGCCCATCTGCCATCTGTTCTTCTGAGTGTGTGACCAGCTCATTGCCACTTGATGGTGATGATGTTATCTATAATTTACAATGTAAGGAAAATACAAAGATTTATAATAATATGAAAATTATAGGTATAGTTATTGCATTTTCGGGTAAATTTAAATATAAATTGGTTGAAATTTAAAAACAAACATGCGCAACGAACAGGATGTCATATGTGGGAAACCTCCGAATAACCTGTTATTATTTTAGCCGAGCAATCGGAGCCTTTTCAGGACTACCAACGGCCATGGGGGCAGTCCAGGACGTAGTGTCATGCTCAATGCATGGCACTACCTCCTCCTATGCAGCATGGAGCTACCTCTTCCTCGTAGTAAAGTGACATATTTGGTGTCGTATTTTGTGTGATATTTGTGTATATTATATAAGTAGCTATGGCCCATTGGAGGGAGGAGGAAAGGAGGTGAACGCCTCGGTATTGTAATTTAAATTTTGCGAATGTTTCATGGGCGTCGGGGATCGTAAAAAGATTTTCCTTGCTCATTTGCCCGTCTATACTATATAAAAAAACAGAGACAAACTTACAAGCTTATTTTTTTTTCAGATGATAATAATTCAGAAATCGCAAATGTAGAGCCTTTTCTCCAGTGGGGCTGTATATGCCGCTTGAACACATTTAGTCTACTGGTTTAAGAGTATGTGTAACCTTATGCGATTGGCTACACTGATATCATCACCATAATCTGTCAATGTATAGGATAAAAACAACTTTAAGACCTTGTAATAAGGTATACCATGAGCGCATATGTAAAATCATTGTTAAAAATGCCATTCTCTGAAAACCGGTTGGGAATTCAACGCACGCGCAAGCTCGCTTGTATGGTACTCATTTGGAATATGATATCGTAGGGTTAAAGTCCCTATATGGTTTGCATTTAGATTGTTTTACTTATTTTAGTTCACGGGCATAAATAGTATTTATTAATAGCACTTCTTGGCAAGTGAAACGTGTTATCATTAATAATAGCCTAAGGCAAATAAATTTTTTTGTGTGTCTGTTTGAGCCTGTTTATCTTTGTGTCTACTAGCCATATTTGAAAATTTAGCTCTGAAATACTCGAGGCAGGTTTATTAAGCCTTTACTAACGGAATAGCGGTAAAATTCTTTAAACTGTCTTAAAACATATGGAAACACACGAATAAGGATAAAACTGTGAGGCTAAAAAGAATGTCTACACTTAGTATTATGCATACCTAAAGTTGGGAAATACTGATCCAATCAATAAAATTATTTAACGCTGCACTATATAGCTATATATTATAATGATTGAACAAAATTAATCAAGGGAGGTTTTTTGAATAGTTAGTATAAGTTTTGAACTCGGATTAAAATACGATCTTTTTGTAAAATTTTCCTTGCAGCGACTGATTGTTTTTTGCGGATACCAGAGTTCTGTTCAATAATTCAACGTTTTTGTAGATTAAATTTAATTCAGCTATCGAAACTCTTTATTTATTGTGTAGAAGACGTCGTAGCTATAGAAATATAGGTATAATACAGAGTGTTGAGGTTATCCTCATCTCGAACAGATTCTATATTGTATGATTCCAAGTATGTATTTAAATAGGGTTGATTATCGTGCACTATAATTCTCTGCATGTATTTTATAAAATGGTACAGTCCACAAAGAAAATTCACAGAATATCCTTAACTTCTAAAATACACGTAAATTGTTTATGACAATTTTGAAAAAATTGATATACATAATATTCAACGTAATTTTCAGATAATTCAGTTTGATTTCATTGAAGTAGGTGTCACAATTATACCAAAATTTTACAAAACGTTACAGTTACACTTACGCATAGTAACTTAAGTATGGAAGTGCCTGTATCTTGCTAAGGTTTATGAAATTAATAAAACAAAAGGAGAACAAAGCAGTAAATGGCCGATAAGGTACTATAGTGGAAGCAATGGACAAAGACAGAAAGAACCTTATCTTCCTGACTCTGGACGTTCATTTAAAAATACCTTTTAGCAAAATTGTAATACATCGGTATTATATCTACGGTATTATATAATTATCGAGTATCGACTCGAGACCGTGGCCTATGGCGCTCTATAGAATAGGGCTATGTCCAGTATTAGACGTCGTCCGACTGATGATTATTATGATAATTAGTAAAACTGTCGTATGTATTCTGCCGACTTTACCGTGATTATGTAAATGCTCGTTTACCGATATGGCTAGTTGCATTTAACGTTTGGCATGACCCTCGTTCCGTGCTATCTTATACATATTGTAAACATGGTAATCACGCGAAGCTTTTGTGAGTGTGGTAATTGTCACGAGGATTGTGTGAGTTGTGACAGTAGTACGTAATGCCACTGTTACCACTGTTGCTGTTATGCTCTGCGTAAAACGGCGTCATAAAACTCATGATACATAAAATCCCACGGTCAATGTTAAAGTCAATATCATTTATTCGATTTGGCATTTAAAAATAACGTTTGCAAGTCGAATTACTAAAAGTCTAATTGCTCATTTTCTGGACAGGAGGTGCCAAGGAAAAGTTAATCGTTGTAACAGGATGTAAAGATGAAATTACAACACAAGTGCAACGACTATACGCCACGCCATGTGGCTTGCGTATTGAAACGGACTTTAAAAGATCTTGTTACGTACTCCTTGGACCATACTATCCAGAATAATATTTTCAAAAAAAATGGTACATGCTTTAAATATTAATAATACTAAGGGAATATTATGTTATGTAGATGCATTACTCTCCTTTCTTCCTCCTCAACAATGGGCCAACGGATTCTCACAAATCGCACGAAATTCGACAGTATAGCTGCCACTTTACGTTGGTGTTTCGTGAGCGGGAAAACCCCTGTCGTGCCCGTCATTAAAGTATAATGAATCACTATCTCCAGCTAAAAATCCACCACTGGTTTGTTTATTACATACCAGATACTGGGACACCGATACAGACGGTGCCCATCTAGTAATCTATGGAGTTCAGCTCTTGATTTCTGCACGCCCAGTCTTAGGTCTTTCTTAATTAATATTATAGACTATAGTTTCAATAAGACGGACCTTGTTTAATATATCGATTACGAACAGTTAAGAGGACAGAGAACACAACACAAACTATTTAGAGAATGAGGGACAGGTAGAAATATACAACACAAGAAAAATATGTCGTTTTGATGCTGAATTCGATAGATGATGATTCGGCGCGTCTAAAAGTACATTTGTCCAACATAATAATGTTCTGGAGTGGAGGCCGCGTTTAGGAAAACGTAATGTTGAAAAAAGGTGGGAAGACGGTCTCCGTGCAGTAGCCGGTCCGGATGGATGCGAGTAGCTGGACATCGATCGTCTTAGCATTCGTTGAGATAGGCCTATGTCCAGCAGTGGACCGATAAGGGCCGATAATGATGAATGCAGTAGTATGAGTTAGGGCCTTGAAGGCCCAACAGAACATTAAAAAAAAAAGGTTAAAGGTGTTCGTCCATAGGCGTCGGTACACATCATGTGATACAGTCCCTCGTTTTCCAGGCGGCAAATACCTAAGAAACCAGCCACAATGCTAGTATGCTATGTGAGTACACACCGTTATTTACGTTTTAGTTCTCATGCGCGATGTTTTTGCCTCGGCGTGATGGATTGTAGCCCGTGGGTGTTCTCGTCCCTGTCAGAGAACTGTTCAATGGGAATTCTTTGTGTGCTACAATTATATCAATCGGGCAGGTTCACAAATAAATAAAAATTGTAACTTTTGAGGCAGGTTCATAAGTAAATAAAAATTATAGCTTTATTAGGACACATGAATCGGTCTCGACGTTTAGACATGATGTAACTTTATGAAGTGGACTTCTTTAGGCGTGTTGATAAATTGTTGGTTGTACAAAAGTTTGGAACTCGCGTCATTGTCACGCATGACGCTGTACGGGTTACGTGAGTGATAGTGAGTGTAGCGTGCTTTTCGTTAGCAAATGCAGCTACGCAGCGCTATTACTGCGCGTTTGGTGAGCACCAATAATGGAAACCGCGTCAGCATGATTCGCTATAAATACATTTTTAAGTTTACGCTTCTAGCGGCAGTACACATGACCGTCCCTGTCTCTTTTTTATCATATCCATATAAAGAAAAAGTAGTAAATATTAATTAATGTTGCTTAACAACGAATTTTTTTCTCTTAATTTATAGTGAAATAGAGTCTATGTATAAATTTATTTAACTGTCACGGTAATAAATTACCCATTATAATATTCTAAAAAAAAATATATCGACAAGGTAGAGAAACGGCAAAAAAAACGGCTTTTTAAATAACAACAAAAACCGTTACTGAAAACATAAAATATGGGTTTATCGCAATTAATTATTACAGCTATAACGCTCGAAGGCAATTTGTAACGATTACTTAGTATACAGTGTTACAGGTGTTTACAATGTCACTCTTGTCAAGTTACAACTCTGAATAATATAACAAACTAATAAAAATTAATAACTCACAACTTTGTAAGTCAGCTTCAAAAGATATTTTAGCTAGCACTTCTGTACATCACCCGTGTACGCATTTCACGAGCTCAATGATAACGATGCACTGTGCTGAGGGCGAGTCAGTGAAAGTGATTTTATTTAAAGTACGTGCGACAAGTCATCATAAATACAATAACAATTTTTTAGGTCTCGATTCTCATGACATCATCAAGATTGTAGGAACTTTTAGATACATCTACATTGCGATATCAATCAACACGATTGTTTTGATTGTACAGGCTTGATATCAATTTCGAATGCAATGAGGTCTTATATAGGAACGTAAAGTATCGAAGTACAAGTAAAATATAATTTCTTATTATTATATATACAATACATTTAAATCATAGACACTTGTCTATGATTTAAATATGAGATGCGGTTAGAAATACTGGTTGTTTCAGGAGGGGTGATACATTTAAAAAAAGCTAAAAACATTGGCTCCTTGTGCTGCTTTAAAAAATAATTTTCAAGTATTTTCTGATAAACGTCGTACAACTTATTGCAGATACTTGCAATGGGTATGTAGCGAGTCTCTATTTAAGGCTGGCGGTACTATTTACTAGTATTACGGGTTCTTGTTTTTATCTGGCTAACGGAGTCCTCATACCTTATCTCCGTTCGTAATTACTGTATATCCCTGCGACTTGAAATTGTTATAAAAACATGTTTATTAATGTTTTCATGGTAACGGTGGTTATTGGTGGTAATTCACGATCTGTCGCGTCTTGACTTTTTTCAATTCGTTACTCGGAAGCCAATGAAATCATTCATGACAAAAAGTGAAATTTTACCTGATTAGGCAGTGTGGGGATATCTCTAATGGTCCAGCAATTCTATTATTGCTTATTGAAGTAATGGAACACCTGATATCCCTTTCCAGACTTAGTGAATATATTTCACAGACATATTTGATGTAAAGTGGTTGGCTACCAAAGTTTTGTTCGATTCGCGAGATTCAGGATCGGATATAGACGGAAAGATCGAGACGCATGGATGCTGGTTGCGGAGCACAGGGAAGTCCGTAGTAGTAAGTACTGTTACTTGCTTCAATCCATCGTTTGCGTCTGAAAACTGTTATGTTTAATAATCGTCATCATCAGCCGGACGAAGTCCACTGTTGGTCGTAGGCCTCCGTCATAGAACGCCATAGGTCACGGTCACGAGCCACTTGCATCCCTATATTTACTAGCCCTACTAATGTTATATATATTTTTAGTCACTATATTGTCTGTAATGAATAATTTTCACACAAAACTATGCTTTAGGAAGAAGCATGACACATTCCTCACAAGTGAGTATTTCTCCTACAATAGCCCACATATTATTCTGCAAAATTGATTTTACCTTTCCAGCATAGTTTAGTGATGTCACTAACAAAATACACACCTCTAATTAATATAAAATCATCGGCACGGAAACTTGGCCAAGTACAAAACGTATGACAACTTCCTTTATTTTTTACTTCGCTCCACAAATTTTGACTAAATGTGATCGGAGTCTATCCAGTTCGCGTTTCTGATCACTTTTTCTCACAATCAAAAGTTTTTTGAGTTGACGATTAAGTTTATATAAAAAAATAAATTTACACAAAATTTTAAACTAGATTACGTATTTGAAATTGTCTGATTTTTGTCGCTATCTGTCATTTTTGATAGCGTGTGTTGCCTCCTCTAGCCCTTATGACCGCCTGCATTCGGCACTTTGGATGACGTTCTTGATATCGATTTGTGATAAGCCGCGCCGGGGGGATGGCAACGGGCATTGTCGCGCATTAAAATGAATTGGTCATAACCGACAAACCCTACGAAGGGCACAACATGTTAAATGAATAAATATATAGCTAATATAGCTTAGCTGTTCAACTTTTAAAATCCCTGTCTTAGCGCTTACCTACATACCACCAACCAATTTTTCAGTAGAGTAGCTAGTGGACGAAAGGTGTCCACCCGTGTCCATGGTTGCTGTAAAGCTTCTGAAGCGTCGGGCTAGTTGAATAATTAAATAGACCGCGATAGAATCTGAAAAATAGTTTTATTGTAATGAGTAACATTCGCGTAAACTTAAGACATCTGTGCGATGTCTGTTAGTGAATCAATCAGTCGCTCAGCAACGGAAGAGGCACAACACAGTAACATTCGATGTTATACACTTCACCCCCCTCCCCTATTTCACACCCTTAGAGTTTGAATTTCTAAACATCTTTTCCTCGCGCTCACTTATGTCATGAAAGGAACTCTGTACCAAATTTCAAGTTAGTAGGAACAGTAGTTACGGCCGTGCGTCCTCTGTAGCGGTTCCATATTCTATAGATATAACTATAGGTACCCTTTTTTTTGTTTCTCTTTTTTCTCGCGGGGAAACGCATTTGCGTGTGAAACTCACGGCACATTGTAGTGCCGAATACCCACAACAACCATCGCGAGTGCCATCCGTGCCGCCTTTGGTGAGGTGCCTCGGAACAACAAATCATCAGGACGTCTCGATGACCAGTCAGGCCATAAAGGGACCGAACCATAGAAGACGTTGCCCCAACTTACTTTGGGACAGTGCAATGGGGTGAGGTTTCCACCCTCACCCCTTGCCCCGTGCGCATTAGCGCCACCTCATTTCTTTTAAGAGGAGCACAAAGAGCATCTACCTCCTCGGGTTCAATTGGCTTCATCCAAGGTGTCTCGGATCACCCCAGGCTACTGAGACCCACCGCCACGACAATGCTTGAATCATGTTAGGGACCTATAAATACCTAGGAGTAGCCATCCCCAGCTTCACACGACTAACAAGGAATTAAAAAAATATAAATGTAACCGTATGGGTTACAGACAGTGGGCATATTCAATGTAAACAAACAGACAATGAAATCTTTCCACTAAACAATATTACAGAGTATACACACCCGTGCACCCTTCCATTTCATATGCACATTAGCGGGCTTGCAAATGTTTAACATTAAAAAAATAAGCCAATCAGAGTTTTTAGTAGGAGAATTTGGTCCAGCACGGCCGGGGAGGCACCTCTCGCTCAATGATACCGCCGTAAATGACAACTGTGATGTCGCGTTCCGTTCGGTTTGTGAGTAGCCGGTGGTCCATTGAAGCGGGGCGACGCATCCGTATGACAACAATAATGTGGATGTCTATTGTCGAATCCAAATTCCCGTTTGCCACCCTATACAAAAAAAAGAAATCGTTTTAAACTTCACCACGGACCCGAAAGATTCACACCATCTGACCTTTCCGAAAGTGGCAAAAAATTGTATCCATCTCATTCTCACTCGCGGCACAACGCGACAACTCAGCGCGCCTGCCATCACCGTTACTAAAACGTAGAATGCGTGTAAAAAATAAATAGGCTCTCGTTCCTTTCCTTTTTGACTACATGTTGGACGCGTTTGAGTTACTTAATTGTGAGGGGAGTTATGAATGTGGTGTCAACGAGTATGCAAGGATTTTGATATGCGCTACGCTCTCTCTCTGCCTACCCCATTAAGAACTGGGATGAAGATGTGTTGTTGTTGTTGATGTACTCTATAAGTACAGGACCTATAGCATTTGGTTGTGTCCTCTTTTACATTTTTGTATCAAACTATCGTAACTCCGGTCCTATTAGTTGGAGAATCATGAGATATAGCCAAAGACTTCAATATTTTTTCAATTGGGACGACGAACTAATCCTGTTCGCCCTCTGCCTCCAATGGGTCACTCATGGACCGTACGAAACACGATAGCATAGTTGTCTTTTAGGGCGGTATCATTAAGCGCGAAATACCTTGAATGGCGACTCGATTTGCTTGCAACGCAGTGCTACTGCTTGCTAAAATGGCCGCGGGTGAGAAATATGTCAAAGTTTACTCCGAATATTCCTTATATTACAACGAAAGGAATTATTTTCCTCGCTGAATAGTTGAAAGTAACGCGAAACATTATTATGGTTTGAAAATATCAACAGTTGAATGTTTGGACAGAGAAAAGTTACAACTGTGGGTCGGATTTCAGAGTGAAAATTCTCCACGAGTTTACAAACAGATAAACAATAATAAATTAAAACCTTGTTATATCCACTAGACGTGCGGAGCGGTTTCGTCCTATTAGAATCTATTCTAATGGAACCATTTTTCTAGAAAAAAGTAATTTCTTGTTACTCGCCTCTCTCTCTCTCTCTCTCTCTCTTTCTCTCTCTCTGTTCTGCAATTTTTGCGTGAGGGAAAGACAGGCATACGTACAAAGCCTCGCATTTTATTATTAAGATTTTCACCAAATTTCTGTGAAAAAGAAATAGCATAAAACTCAAACGATTAGAAAAGCTTTGCTCAAACATATGATGTTCTAGGTGACATTGTGGTCAATAGGGGACTGATCCCCTCCTTTGCCGCAGATGGGGAGGATGCATCCCGATAGTTATTTAAGATTAGCTAAAGTAACTATTATTATCTTGGCCGAGGGGTCCGACCGACCGAGTTGACAGGTTTTGTAAGAGGACCCTTTTGTAAGAGGTAGTGCCATGCTATGACAGCAGGTTGTACTACCTTCTCCTATGCAAAGGAATTGGGCTGGCAAGACCGGGGAGGTACCTCTCTCTCACTTGATACCGCTGTAAAGTGTCGCGTTTCTAGCGGTTTGTGAGAAGCCCGGTTCCCATTGGGATAGGGGTGAAAAGGGGGGAAACGCATCGGCATAATTATATTGATGTTCATGGGCGTCGTTAGTCGTTAAACCGTTGAACCAGTATATTAACTAATTAGGACTATGACAGAAAAAAGTGAAACCGGCCCTTAGAGTCCTATTCAAGAAATATATAAACCGTTTGGCCTGGCTCCTGGACTGGCTCAGGCGCCGACGGTATTGCGGCGCCCTACTCTAACCACAAACATAATGTTTTACTCGTAACTTGTCCTGTCTGCGTACATAAAGACGCTTCAAAGTGCTATAATAAATACTGCTCTATTTGGCCTCCATCTAGCCAGTTTCATTTCTCATATATAAATGCAATTACACTGAATAATGCAAACTGAATCCTTTAAGCAAAATATATGAACCTTGATGAGCAAAAATGTGTCTAAAAACCAAATAGCGAAAGGGAACCAATCACATTCACTGTTTTACATTTTTATCCTTAAAAAATATATTTTATTCAAGAATGTATTATCTGTCTGTGCCAATTTTCATTTCAATGTGTACAGTCATTTTTCATAATGATGATTCTATCCTACTAGGATTTTCAATTTTGTAAATTACAAATTTATCATGTCATAGGAGACAAACGAGTAGTGGTCAACAAATATTGGCCGTATCGATTGCATGCCTCTACTGAGTCCGCTCACATTCCTCACTAAACGCGACCGCACAACATTAAATTTACACAATTCGTGTAGTCTCGTCCAGTATTTAGCATTACATCTTACTACAAAATTGCCAATGTTATTCTTAGGGCTGGTTTCACCTGTCTGAATTATTATCATGACTCGCCAATAAAACCTGATGGGGTAGACGGCGGGCAGAGGGAACGGAATGTCATTCGTAACGATCCTTACACACCTGCCTTGCCTCCTCCACATTCATTACTCTCTTTATACAGACACGCTGGTTGCGAAAACTCTTGACACCACCTTCGGACAGTACCCGATCATTTATGGTATATCAATTATCAGATAAATTACGAACTTCGGTTCCATAAGTTCTTAACAAAAGAAACTACTCAATTAAGTATTTGATACCTATCTTAGATGACGGTTCGAGTGGCGCCTAGATTCCAGTCGCATGATTGTAAATTAAAAAAAGAATACACGGTCGTTCTTTAAATTCGGCTGACATTTGAAATACAAACATGTTGTAATTATGCGAATTCTTATTATTTGCTTTACCCGTATTTTTTACTTGAAAATATACAAAAAAGTGGACAGAAATAATGTAGAACCTAAACTATTTTAATAAAAACTTAAAGATTCATACTTAATTTTAAACTGTTCAAAATATAATTCAAGTGATAATCAATTTCCAAAATTAAAATTGATTATCACTTGAATAAATAAATAAACTTTATTTACTTTCTCCACAATTATTTAATTCATATTTACGACCGGTTTCGACTTTAAATGTAAATTTAAAAACAAATAATTGTGGAAAATCTTTATACAGTTTATACAAGTGTTAATATGAATTTACATCAAGAAGTGACAATACATTCAATCGACTATATGAAATTAATTATTTTGCGATGTTGTCAGCTCCTCAAATATCCACTTTATTTAATAACTAATCATGATGAAACCGAACAACAATCTATAGTGAAACCGAAAAAAGTTAAAACAAAAACTTGTTGCTACTAATACCTAAATAACTATCTAATAAACAAACATTTGTTGTTATTTACAATTAAAGTCATAACCGGGACTCTAACAGGGACCTAGTTCCCCAGATAACTAAGATCCCTATTAAAGGGAATCCACCCTTAAAGGATTAATAGGTTAACGGAATACTAATTAGTAACCGTAAATTAAGTAGTAATTATTAAATTAACGAAGGCGACCATGACAGTATCCTTACAGTCAGTTAGTTACTATACCGTAGTAAATAAAAGTTCAGAATTCATTCCAAGAAACACAAGGTAAAGAGTTCGCCTGTCACGGTCTCACAAAGAACCGTTGAATTGTGCGACTGACACTCATTTACGATTGTTCTAAGAACACTACAATAGCACTTTGATCATTAATAGTTCATTGATAACGAACTCAACTATAAGTTTCGATTTTATTCCCTCTGTTTTTAGATAGAGGAGAGAAAGACAGATGTACAGACGAATAGCCAGACGATCAAAAACGCGATCCTACAAGGATTCCATAACTTCGATGACAAACCAACTTTGAAAACGGAACCCAGGCTCACTTTGTACTCGATCTATCTGTAATGAAACCTGAAACGTGCCAATTCCCCTTCAAGTTGTTTGAATAATAATAGTTCAAAGGTGCCGTATTAAATAACACTGACTTACCTTATCTCTGGCATAACCCATAACACTCTTCACACGCGTCTTATATCAACTGCCGGCCATTGGTGATAATTAGACAACTAATACTATACGGTGTGAGAGAATACTTTCAATACTTGTGCAGTGTTGATTGTTTTGAAAATTCTACCCAAATGTATCGATACCTTTGGCTACCGGGACGAATAAGGAATGGTGTTTCTAGGCGTGAAACAACTGAACAACGAGTATGTACTTTAAATAGTTGATGGCAGTACACTCATTGTCACTTGTTGATGGAAATTCACGATATCACTTTATGAATAAAAACTATTTTTATATAGTTTGTACTATTTATTAAATATATTTTATACATTTACGGACGGCTTCTACTTCTCATCATCGGGTATACAAAAACTATATAAAAACAAGCAGTGGTATTCTCTCTCTCCAACTGATGTTAGTCTATCATTGGACATATGCTCCTCCCAAGGAGCACCTCTGAATCCAAGTACTGACGCCCATGAACATCCACATACTTACTATGCCGGCGTGTTGAACTCATTACCCCTCCCCCCAATGGAAGACCGGCTACTCACAAACCGCACGAAATGCAAAACTGAGGATGTCACTTTACGGTATTATGTAAGCATAGTAGGGTGTAGTGTCTTACACTATGTATGGCACTACCTCCTCCGCTGCGGCATGGCACTACCTCTTCCTTACAATGCAAATTATTTTACTATACTTACCACGGGACAAAACTTTCTCTCACCATTGGATTCTGATTTAACTGCAATACCGCCTCTCAAACATCTAACACATTTGCAATCGTTTAGAGCAATTTGTCTGTACATTGATAAAACAGTTATAGAATCTGCCCACGACGAACATGTTGACACCCATTGTGCCCATTTACGTCTGGATGACAATTTTACTACGAGACGCTACAACCGCGCCCGTGGGCGGTGTGCGGCGTGCGTAGGTTATACACCTTGTGCGTGTAGGTGGCATTTTCGCACTTCGGTTTCATTTTTTTCCGACCTTGACCGTTTTTGTAAGCGCCATTGCGGTGTCTTCCATCTCCGGCGAACCCGTATCCTCTGGGATATAAATTATTAAGCATATGCTATTATGTAAATTATTTCTTGTGGCTTGCGAAAGTTCCGGATATTCAATGCATCTGCATATCCCGTGAAAATGCGGATGGTAATGGCTTACCGAAGCCATAAACATCCGCTCGAGCATTTAATTATAATTTCTAGGTACTGCCGTTAGCCACTTGCATTTTTGGTGTAGGTGAACTCGTCAGTTTCATCACAGTCAGGCGTCTTTTAATTAAGGAGCCTCTTTTTTATAGTACACGCAGATATACGCGCAGTCAAAACATATCAAAGACTCCAGACGCCCATAGACATCTGAAGAACTGTTATACAGATTTGTAGCCCTCCTACCCTCTCCCCAATGGGCCCGACTTTTCGGAACGTAAAGCGATTGTATAGCTGCCTCATCACGCATGCTTTATACGACCTAGAGACCCGTAAGATATCCCCATATACAAGAATATGTCACTTCTGGTCACTTACCATCGCGTGAACTGACTGCTCGTTTGCTATGCTAAAAAGCTATATTATGTTATTATGTTTGTCAAAGTAATTTTGCTAATGTTTAATTAATTCCAATATTATTTTAGAACATTAAATGACATATGGTTTGCATAAGAGTGAAGTACACCATAACACTCTGGATCACCCATCACCCTCAACGTGGCGCGCTTGACCATC
>JAFELO010000701.1:91754-105854 GCA_017140195.1 Eumaeus atala
ACTATAACTAAACCGTCTTGATGTTTGTAAATAAAAACCGGATGTCAGACGCATTTTCTTATCATTGAAATTATTTTATTCGGCTAAACAAAGTTTCGATAACAGATAGACTAGTCGGTATCTTTGCACTGGATACAATTTATATACTTATTTGTTGCACGGGTTACTGAAGGAAGTCAGCACTATAATAAAATGCACATCCCAGAATGCGTATCATTAAATATTTCTAAGAGTTGATTACAACCTGACTCCCGCATGAATATGTCGTTGGTAATAAGAAGCGATTGTATATCATACGATTACGATCCTCATTTTAATCGCTGCTTTATATTGCATAGCTGCTATTGTCTTACCCTTGCTATTAAATGAGTGATATATTTAACATACGGCCAGCTGGAGCATTTCATCCACAACCAGAGGTTACGCGGGCGGCCCTTGCTCCCTTTCATTCTACCATTGGGTGGTAATCCATCGGGATTTGCACATATTGTACGAGACGCGACATCCTAATATAAGGCGATCATTAAGGAATATTATTACATACCTACACTGCGGCAGTTTTTGTTAGTGCTTCATACTCAAGGTGTAAAAACGAGACCCTATTACTAAGAAGCCGCCATACGTCAGTCCCAGGCTGTGTCTCATATTAGTGGTATTAGTTTTTTTTTCAGTTAATATTTCAGATCGACAACAGAAAATCAATTAAAACTTATTCACGCTTAATGACTCATCATATTAATAGATATTTCTTAATTACAGGTAATTATCAAGATCATGCCTTCTTGAAATTGAATAACCGCACCAACCGTAAGTACATACAATTCCGTCCATGGCACATGATAATGTCACTGCAGTGTAAATTAAAAAATTAAAAAATATCAATGTACCACGGGCACGCTACGAAACACCTCGAGTGGAATCGCAGGTCACCCAATATCTCCAACAGATGCTGTGTTCCGGGAACGCAAAATTAAAAATGTTTTTTTTTCCTTTTTTCTGCCGAAAGTGTATTCCACATATGCTGCACCGACTTATAAGGAAATCCGATTTTTTGTAACTTACACTGAGAATCTTTTTCTAACTTACCCCACATCCTTTAATCGGTGGATAAGTTTGTCAGTACCGATTCAATGAAAAAAAAAAATACACGGTATTTTGATATGAAAAAAAAAGACATTGTTTTTTATTTTACAGTCCTTTTTGTTACACACAACAAAAAACCAACACTTAAGATTTAATACCAGGTCATTTTATTAATAAATAAATAACTGTTAATTTCGGACCAAATCCATATAATTCGTAAGTAACATCAAGATACTTAATGTAGGTACTTTCGCATCTCAAAACGTCTGAACAGGTTACGGGGGAATAAAACAACAGCGGGTCAAATCCTTTTTTATTTGCGTCCGACGATGTGTTCATTGATGTGAACATGCAGGATTAAATGGGAACTGGTCGGTACAATGTAAAACCAGCCTTGCAAATATATATTTGCGGTATTCCACGTAATTACATTGACTTACCACAAATAACACGTAACCTTTTTTTTGTACGAGAAATTTTTGAATATGGAATTAAGTATGTTTTCTCGATGAGAACGTTTTGAATATAGCTTGAAGTATTTTCCGACTTTAAAAGCTCCTTTGTTATGGCAATAAGTAGGTATAATTTTATTTAATTGAGTTTAATGTGAAAAATTTTACAATACTAAAGAACTTGCTACTGCTTCTTTCCAAAATTACCTTTTTCACAACAGTCTGCCATTTCGGTCAGTACCTATTCATCCTAATTGCCTTCTTCCAAAGAAAGAATATTCATGATGGAGAGGCTCCTCAACTTCAGGCAAAAATAAATATTTTGGGCTGAAGTTTGCGGGTGTGAAAAAAATAAGTTTCCTCGTAGGTGCAAGGTGCTAACTTTCGCCCTTGATTTATTTTACAAATCAATTACTGTGCTCATTCGCTACGACTAATCTCAATTTTTAGTTAGACCGAACTGAAAACTAGTCCAGACCTGATAAAACTACTTCCTAATATCTTACCACTATTCAAGCACTCACTGTTATATCATAACGATCGGGAATCGTTCAATTAATTATTATTTATTGTCTAGAAATATAAGTTTAAGTTGACTAATCCATCTAAATTAATGAATAACGGAAATACTCGTAAACAAGTTCGACAACATTTGTCTATCTAAAGCTATAATAAATAAATTTATATACCTCTTATGGTCGGTCGTCTGCACTTCGAAGATATTCGATGAATGTTCGCTAGGGTTACTAAGAATGAATAAGGGAACACGTTCCAACAGTTCTTAGAATGTTTGTCTGTTTATGTGTTTGTCTATCTGGTCGCGCATCCCGGAAAAATGTCTAAACAGGTTTTGTTATCATCATCTTTATCAGCCCACAGCTGCACGGAGGCCTCTCTCAATAAACGCCAAGACGACCGATCTGCTCTCGCATCCATCCCGAAACGGCTACTGCACGGAGATCCTCGTCCCACCTGGCTAACAGTCGACCAACACTTCGTTTTCCTAAACGCGCTTTCACTCCAGAACCTTACTGGCCGTTCTGCCATCTGTACTTCTGAGTGTGTGACCAGCCCATTGCCGCTTCAGCGCGCCTATTCGTCGCGTGATATCGGATACTTTAGTTCTCCGCCTTATGACTTCGTTACGAATTCTGTCGGACAGGGAAACAACCAACATAGCACGTTCAATAGCCCGTTGGGCCATCGCAAACTTGCGGACCAGTCCTAAATTAAGAGGCCATGTTTCGGCCCCGTAGGCCATCACGGGGTGATCGCATTATTTGAAGACTCGTCTTCTAGCTCTGCGGTCGTACGCGGTGACGTGAGAATGTGACGAAGCTTCCGGAATGCTGCCTAAATGTGCTGTGTGGGGGCGGACTAAGTATACCCTCAATCACAATCCAAACCCAGGGTGACGTAAGAGTCGTCAAAAGGCACTGGTATCTTGCCAGCGAAGAGGCTTCAGCGAGCTGGTTGTTTGGTGTCCCGTCTGTTTCATAGTGACAGTGAAATAGACAGGAGCAACGGACGGCGCTCGCGCCGAGTGATGGCGCTACCATCAATCGGATCGTCGACAGGCAGCAGTCTGACCGGGGCCACAGTCAGAAACCTAATCTGCGATTGCCAATCCATCTGCTCGGCGTGGCAATTATTAGCATTTACCTCAAATGAACAACAGCAATAATATCCACTAATTAGATTTTAATATAATTAATATGTCGTGAAAATCCACAGGTATGCTCGTTAGCATAAGAAATAAAGGGAAACAAAAATGTACTTATTATTTTGAATTACAAACGCATACGGGCTGATGCTGATGAGCTATGAAGTGGCAGCCGAAATGCATTACGTAGTTAATTCTGAGCTGTCCATCTAGGGCTGCCACCTTTAAAAGTAAACAAGTAGGTAGTAGTAAGAGGTAGTACTATGCTGGTGGAGGTACCACTCGATCACGTGATGCCACCGTAAACTAACAGTTATAACTGTCTCGTTTTCCCCTTATATTATAGGAAGATAAAAAATGGGAAGGACATGAAGTCAAAATAAATAACAATTTATTTTATGAAGTTTTGCCACATAATTGTCACTTATCATTCTATTTATTCAATGAAATGAAGTAATCGTATTCAAATGTAACTGAACCCCATGTTTTCCCTCAATGAGGCAACTTTTGATATTCAGTTAGACGGTGAAACACTTGCGGCCAGACTTTTTCGACACCAAAAAAGTGTGATATTAAAACTGTACTTTCTTCGTTCATTTGGATGCACTAACCTCAGGCGACACTTGTCCAATCTATCTAGGTAGGTCAAAAATATAAGCTACACTATTATGCTACTACCAAAAGAAGCCGAGTATGAGGGTTATGCGGGTAACACCGCGAGGCGTTGCTAGTGCAAAATAAACTTAACACTTTACTTAATACTTTATTGTCCACAGAAGTTTCTTATACTGATAATAAAGTACAATTTCGTAAAAGGTAGTGCTGCATAGGAAAAGGTATGCAGTATGCATGGTACTTCATCCTCCTATGCAACGGAATTGGGCTGGTACGGCCGGGGAGGTACCTCTCACTCACTTGCTTAATTCTCTTTTGTCCCCCTATACTAAAGAACAATATTTTATTTAATTGTTGGTTGGCAACCCTATCCATCAAAGAGGGGCCCGAAATAATTAAATAAGACACTCGATATAGGGGCACTCGTATTTAATGTGCACTCACTTCTACCACTTACCTCATGCACGGGCTATCTACTGATATTTAGACTAGGCATCCAGCCTGGCTTTACACGGGTTAAAATTTGGAGATCACTACTAATAATTTGGTGACGTCACTAACGCGACCATAAGCAATGTATATTGTTTAAAATTTCCTTAATTGAAATAGAACAAACAGAAAAATTTATACTTTACGGAACTCTCATTATCGCAAGAAACGTGCGCTACCGTGCCGACCTCATTCGAGTGCCATGCAGCATGGCACTACCTCATTCTAAAAATACTCTTTTTTTGCACCTGAAATTATCCTGTGGATGCGAAGAGAAGCCCAATACAGCTTCATCGGATTGCTATGAGGGCCAAGGTTTAGGGTCAAAAGAGAGACCTACTCCCTCTCCCGTAGATGGGAGAGGTGCATCCCGATATGAAAGAGTTTGTAACGGCTAATTTTACTATTATTACCATGGCCAGAGGGGCCGAGAGGTCCCCCTCCCCCGTCTCGGTGGCAAAAAATAAAATGGCATCGGCGATAATTTGAACGTTTAGCACATGGAATGGATCATGACCGGGCTCATGGGACTCTAGTATTGGATCAGTGTATATCTAGCTTTGGGCTTGGCTCCTGGGTACTGTATTAGTGTAGCAGAAAGAGACAGATGAGATGGAAGCCGCCAGCCCGTTACGGCGTCCACGTAATGACACCTCCTATACAAGCAACAAATCTTCAAATTTTAAATAGCATACGAAAAACGTAACACATGGTACATCGCTAAAATAAATTCGCATTTTATCATAAAAACATTACATAAAAAACAATAATGAACATAGTTTGGGGGCTAAAGGAAATTCCAAGTGATACCTTATTGCACCGTATTCTGAGTGCGCTAAAACCGACAATCGCTCACTCGACTTTGTACAGTACTGTATAATATTTTCGACCTTGGTTCGTGATGTACATAAATGCAATACAAGTATTAGGTATAAAGAGCAAAATGCCAGTGAAATACTGAAAAGCATTATAAGCACAATATACGTAACACATACAACAACTTTGCTGTCGGTAGTTAGTGTTCTTACCAGCGACAGCAAAGTTATTGTATGTGATGTTTCACATACTCACAAATTTGGTTTTCTTTCTTTTACACTTTAAGGGGGCAAACGACTAGTTGGGGCCCTTTTTATGACCATCGAACCCCGTAGATATAACCATATTTGTTATGCTCAAATGCGACAGCATAACAATGACATTGAGACGGTATCATGCGAGCGAGAGGTACCTCTGCGATCATCCCGGGCCAAGTTAGCTGCAATACTTATGGCACTTATACAAATGCAGCTTTTACAAAAGTGGTGCACTTATAAGAGAGCATATGCAAAACACTTTTCTAACTTATGTATTTCTTTGGCTTTTCCTAGATTTTACTTGTTAACCGTTTACAAAATAATTTTAATAAGTATAAAAATTATGAGATCAGACTCTACAAATTATTGTAAAAATGGAAGTAAAGATTTCACGGGTATCGAAGCTAAAATTTCCTGATAGTACTAAGAAGAAAGAAGATATTTTTGGCCAATATACGTCAAGTATCGTAACAGTTAAAGTTTAAATGCTTTCCTATTCTATTTAAGCCGCACAAAACTGACGCAACCTCAGACAAATACCCAAGTAACGAGATAGATGTAGAACTACATCGTTAGATGTAGTTTGACTGATCGTTACCGACGTTTCGGCACTTCTCTTAGAGTAGGTTCGACTACGACAATACGCCTGTAGTAACTTATTTCCATATAAAAATAGATACCTATGACCGTTGTTATTCTCAATTGCACAAGGTTTTTTTTGTGTCGCGAACGGTAGTAGTTACCAAATTCCAATCAAGTGGTAGATTCCAATGCTCGCCTCAGGGCAACGCCCGGGCAGCCGACGGCGCACAATTTCATGCATCACTTGTCAGATATTTGATTACTCGTTGGTTGCGTGGTCATGTGGAAGATACCACCCAGAGACCCTTGCTCCTCTTTCATACGAGACAATTATGAGGCTTGCCTTTTTAATCATTAGCTATGCCGAAAACACCACAGGAATTAGACAGTGTGTTCCTTGATATTTGATTTTGAACATAACACTCAGATCGGTCAGCCGATGAAGTAGTCAGTTTCAAAGTTGCACTACGTCTATTCAATACGTGGGACGCTTTTGGTAATTTCTCGACCGACGGCAACAAAAACATATCGACAAAACAAAATACGATTGGCTCTATAGATCACACAAACATATTTCCCCTAAAATGAAACTTGCAATCTTTATTACAGACCAGTTGTTCCGAGCGACTTCATATGCGTGGACTACCGACAAAACCACGTGCAAATCTTGTACTTCTATAACGTATATGTTATTCTGGAACATAATGTACAACGTTGGCAAGTCTAATCAAAAACCTTTCAGTTGTTTAGACGTCATTGGGAAAACAAACATCCAAACTTTATAATGTAATTAAAGATATCTTAATATCAATATCCTGATAAAACATACGGTGCGTATGGTATTTAGGAGCCAAAAGTGCAAATTTCCATTCAAATTCCGTTTTCCTTATTGCAATATTGCTTTTAAAAGGAGCCTTAGTAATGTTGCTTTACAACTTGCCTGCAATTATTTTAACTTAGCTCTTTCATTCGAACTGTTAAGGCTGGACAAGCGCCGCCATTCAGAAGTAGGTCCCTCCGAAAAATATATATACCTAATATCGATAATGCAGAATGTAGGGAACTTAGATCATTTAATACATTCTTCTTAGTATTTAATGATCTATGATAGGGAACTGTTAAGTTAAATTTTATCTCAAGAAAGTTTTGTGACATTGTGACAGAGCACTGGCTATTACTAACACTGGCTATACTCATCACTGTGTTTATCGCTTACAGCAGTGGAAAAACGGGTGGTGGGTTTCCAGGTGGGTTTTAACTCCACCAATAGGACCACAAGAAGCCTACCTCCATCAATCGGAGACCTATTTTGATGGTTGCAGCTTAAATATAGCATTGGTTGCAGCTTAAACACTTAGTGGAGTTCTAAGTATATAACCTAACTTGCAATACTAACTTTTGGTCGTGATTCTGTCTGTGACATTACGCTTTATTTTATGAACCGTTATTCAATTAAGAAAATGTTTGATAACTAAACACATTCATCATAAATCATCAGAGGTATAGAAAGTATAAAATTTTCTTGTCTATACTAAAACGTATCACTGAATTATGAAAGATTCAATCAAGTTTAGTATGCATCAACAATGTGCAAGAGAAATAGAAAATAAGCAACGAAAGACATTCTGCCATTTATGCCACAGCGACATCTGTAGGGATACTTTAAAAACTTTCTTATAACAATCCATTCTTTGAGTTTATCCTCATCACACGATCACAATATTACTACTCCTCACACAAATTCTTATCGAATGTTGAGATATATAGTATGTAAAATAAAATTGAAAATTGAAAATAGAATACACTCTTCTTTTCAAAATACACCGCCATCTGCAGAAATAAAGTAAAAAGTTCCATAAAATATGTAAATATTTGATGTCGCCAACGCCATCTCGTAGTAAGTACTAACGCTACGACACAATCTGGTACGCAGGCTACTTTGTCAGTTTTTATTTGTACCGTTAGATGGCGCTGCTTATATGACTGACGCTTTCACTAGATGTCACTAGAAAAAAATTAATATACATAATACGCAAGAAGTGTAATTTAATATGGAAGGTTTTGTTTCATTGTTTATAAAGAAAATTCCATATTTCTATAAATATATTTTGTGTAGTGACTTATAAAGTTTTACACTAGAGGCCGCGTTTAGGAAGGCGGAAGTGTTGGTCGACTATTCACACGATCTCTCTGCAGCAGCCAGCTCGAGATGGACGCGAGTAGCATCTTGGCGTTCATAGAAAGAGACCTTTATCCAATAGTGAATTGTTAAGGGTTGCTAGTGATGATGTTGAAATGCGTAAGTATTTGGTTGGGCGCAAACATTAAAAATTAGGAACGATTAATAAATTTATATTATTTTATAAAGGTAGGTTATTCATCATTTCTACGAGTAACAGTTAATCGAAGTTTTTCGAAGACGAAGTTTGCATGGTCAAACTTTCATTAAAAGGAAGGCATATCTGCCGTATGTTGTAAAGATCACTTAATGATTTCTAAGGTACAAGACCTATCTAAGATAAAGAATATATTGGAATTAAGACAATAAGCTACATATAAACATGAGTAAGTAGGTGCACGGACGGAGATTTGATGTTACTATATAAGGTGTTGTCTATAAAGTATGTAAAGATACGAAAGGAACCGACCGATCACGTCATAATACGCTGGTTGTCCTCTTATGGCGCGTAGCGATTTTCTCGTTTGTTTACGTTACAAGCCTTCATCGGTGACTTAATCTCTTCTGACCCCCATCGCCTGTATTGATAAGGTGTAAGCAGCAACCATACATTTCCTCTAGTATGGAATTTATAAGCTAACGCTAAGCAGCTTAAATAACTACCTAGTGATAATAATCCAAAAAAAAGTAAGTAATCTATGCTACCTTACGTCCTGTCTTATTGATCAAGACACTACTAAAAAGACAATATCTACATAAGTATAATCAAAATAATATGTTAGATGAATAATTAGGTAGGTATAGGTTATAACTCGAGCATCATCATAATGTAAGAAAGAAGGTCATTATGAGGTAAGAATTTTCCATTGCAGCTATGTTCCCGTGCTTGTAATAATAAAAACTCAAATCAAGCTTAACAAGATGGCGCTAAGCAGCTTAGATAAAATCTAGATGTCGGTAACAAATTTTCTAATATCACAGAGGGCGTTCACACTTGACAAGAAACATTCGTAGAAATAAGGAAGGCAAACCATATGTAAGTTGTAACATACGCTATTACGAACAAACAGGCCAATGCGCAGCCTCCAAAGAGGTGGTGGTAAGATCGGAATGCTATAATTCAGACGTACCACCTTAACGGTACGAGCGAGTGAGAAACGCTTATACAAAAGAGCGAGACGGCAACATGTCATGGTTGAACGACCGATCAAATAAGTTTTGTACGAGGCTATCGTATAGCACGTAGGTTTTATTTCTTCTAACGTGTCGAGGGCGCATGCGCCATAACCCGATTTTCAAGATGGCGCGTGCAAGTTTTCCTTCTGGCACAGAATGGCGCGAAATTTACAGACAAATATTTTTCAAATTGAAATTTATATTGATACATTATGATTTGAGTAAAATAAACTTTTATAATTTTCATTATAATATAATAAATTCCAATAAATATAGCTGTAACATTTAAAAGTCCTACCTAGGACTACAAAGCTATCTAGGGACTATCAGGGACTGCGGAAAATTATATTTCAGAGGCGTCGGTACGTACTTTATATAAAACTCATGGGTTTTGCACAGGGTGCGTAATGCTAAATGCGTAATAAATACAGTCCATTGGCTGCGGCTCTAAACAGGAAGAAATAAATATTCCATTACTACCTACTGTTAGTTAAGGAGTGAAAATAAAAGCAAGTTAATGTTGCAGTCGGCTTTATTTTTTTGCTATCTATCCATTGAACACATACTGACATAGAAACCCATAAATTGAGTATAGTGTACTCTAAAATTCCAATTGTATATGTAGTTACCAATATGAAAAGGATAAGTTGAGTTCAGTTTATAAAGCCACAATTATATCCTCTAATCTTCTGTATTTAATTTGAAATAAATTTCAGATGAAACTAAGTGAGAGACTAGCCACTTTGTACATAAATTTTAACCGATTACAAAATGGAATCTTTTGAAAAAATTATAATATGTAAGTATCTACATACAATTTAATATAATATTTCTTAGAAGAAACAATCTATTTGTATTACTGTAAATAACTTTATCCTGTTCTGAGTCTATAATTTTCTCTTGTCCCTAACCATAGATAGGTACGTCCATTTACGTTTGAGCTGTAGAGATTTCGAAATCAAAGTAACTTGTACGGTAAGCTCGAGACAAAGAGGGCCGTAGTATTCTGGTAAGTATGACCACACAAACTTTTGTCGTGACAAAAGATAGTCGTGTAGAATGCTGCAAATGTAAGTGTATTATTTAAATCGTGGAAGCTGGCGGTGCCCTTAATTTTATAAATTCCCTTTCTAGAGTAGTTATACTAATTGTAATAAAACTGGTTCCCTATGAGTCAGTTTATGGACGATAGGTACCTATACCTAGCTGACAGTACCCAATGGTTTCACACAC
This sequence comes from Eumaeus atala, assembly GCA_017140195.1. Lineage (NCBI taxonomy): Eukaryota > Metazoa > Arthropoda > Insecta > Lepidoptera > Lycaenidae > Eumaeus > Eumaeus atala. The sequence goes on from JAFELO010000701.1 coordinate 102,300, forward strand.
GTAATAATATTTGTCCTAGCATATAGCCTTCCTCGATAAATGGGCTATCTAACATTAAAACAATTTCAGTAATCGGACCAGTATTTTCTGATACTTGCGCGTTGAAACAAGCAAACTCTTTATTATCTTCTATATATAATAATAGCTTCACAATGTTAGTTACCTTACTTATCCCAAATGGCCTTCTTTTACATACCCCTAAGTGATATGGGTTTTTCATCCAACCCAGCACACCAACGTTTGCCGGGTCAGCTAGTATTTGTGTAGATTTTGCGTGATTATGGTTTTCCAATTGATCTGTGAACGCATCGCCGGATGGAGTGACAGGGACGACTGGTTACACTCTATCGCTCACGGACTCCGCCCATTCGGAACATTAGGTACTATTAATTATAACGTTACTATGACGTCCAACGTTTTCTTGCGTGTATCTAGCGTTACCAATTCACAAGACGTTATCACGTCAAAAACAATAACATATTATTTGTTTATAAAAATGTAGAGCTTTCAAATCTACAAACCTAGATACTATATAGTATATCAAGGTTCAAGATTAGTGTATCAAGATTAGTAGAGTAACAAATATTGAGAATGCTATCGAACGCTTAACCATTTTTATTATAAGTCCATTTCTATTTGTTAGGTATAGTCCACCTATATATTTTGAATATTTCGAATTCTTGAGCGTTATGAATGATTAGAGGGAATACAAACTTTTTATTTGTATATATCTCGTCTTGCCAGAAATGTAGTACAAAAGAAAGAACTTTTTTCATTGCAAAATAACATTTTTATGACTGTTACAGTGTGCTAGTATAAACAAATAAAACAGTTGAACGTATAAGAAGCTTATTCGAAGTGGTCCGTCTCCATTGGCTGTAATAGAGTCTTCTAAACATTGAGGCCAATTATCTTAAAACTCTTTCCATGGGGAAATTCTTCGCTGCTAATCGTATGGACTGTTTTAGGGTCTCCCAAATTATCATGTAGGTTAGAGCGAGCTGAGCTTTACTCTCTGCTATCTTCATTTCACGATTAAACTTCATTTCTCTTTAACTTTAATTCTGTTCTGTTTATCAACCCACTCCGTTTAGATATCGCAAAATATTGTACAATGTATTTGCGCCAAAATGAGAAAACACAATGAACAATCATATAAAAATTACAGACTCCAAATTCAAATGTAATATTTTTTCATTTCTAATTGTAACAGTACCTATCTATGGCCAGACTAAGTATAACCCATGATAGAGTAACTGAAGCCATTTATGTACGCAGTATAAGAACTATCTGTGTAATCTAATTTTATTAAACTGTAGAGTGTTTGACGCCTATGAGCGCGTCGTTTTGTAACATAACGATGATATTATTATTCAAACTGCGAAGTGCTTAAATATGTGATATTTTATCGTAAGTAGTATAACTTTTAAATACTACCCATATGTTACGATTTGACAGTACATCTTTTATTATTAAGATGAGTTCTGTGGGACTTGGGAATATAGAGGGCTTAGCATTATCGCTTGTTCGAATTAACCAGAGTCAACTGTGTTTGATAATTAACATTTTTCTCTAATCTGAGTCTATCAAAATTACTTCTCTTTAATTATTATTTCTCTACCTTAAAATCCGTACAAAATATGTAAGAAAAGTTAAAACATGGAAATTATCTCTATGTTTGCGCAAACTTTAAGTAAATTTAATATAGAGTGATGTTCACTTCAAAAATTAACAAAGAAAAATATTTGTAAAACTTAGCAAAAGTAAAAGTGAAATATATTTGCGAATGTACTTTTATGAATTCCCACCATAATATATAGAGCGGTTTAATAAAAGTTACGCAAACGACGTACAACCTTGAAGAAAACGGGTTATCATGTAACGAACACTCTGAAAATTCTTACATCTTGTACCTATGGCACAGTGTAATAATTTACGAACATTTATTGTTCTCATATAAGACATTGAGGACAAATGGAGTGAAAGATTACATTTTTTTTTATAAAGCCAAGGTCTCCTTTGCGCAATCTCTGTGTTTTTTTTTTACAAAAGCTATATTAGGCAAAAACCAAGTGACAGTTCAATTCCGTTTAATCTTGCATCTGATCTCGTACCCGCAGTCAACAAGTTTTAATTAATTATCGACTTAAATAAAAATGTAAGTGCATCCGCATAAAGCTTACGAAAAACAACTTAAGACAAATCAAGACACACTTAATTCTATACATAGTATTTTTATACCTTATTTCATTGGATATAATAATAATAATGTTAATACACACCTGAATTACCGACGTTCCGTAAATCAGAGGTACTTTGATCAATGTTCAAATTTCAAATTTCAATTCAATCAAAGATCAATTTAGTTAAATGGTTAAAATAAATAATAACGTACCTTTTTAAGCGGTATTTTTACTTACATATTACATAATAATTCACATAAGCTCACTTAATCAGCTTAAAAAAGTTAATACTATTTTACTAAATAAAAAATAAAATAATTTGATCAAAGTTATACAGCGACTGTGGTAGGCCTACTATTTTTTGCTGTTATTTCGCATACAAAATCAGCTACAAATTAGTTTTGCAAGCTTTTAAAAAGGACGAACTATTCTTATATAATTTTAACCAAATGGCTTCACATCTGGTTAAAATTATATTAATATAAGTTGCGTCTACACGTACATGTCTGACGTTGTAAAGGAAAGCTGTCTGACAATATCAATGGCACTAACATATAAAAATGAAGTCTTCAGGAGAGATTTTATGAAGATATTATAGAAAAAGAAGGGAAGCCGTAGGCAGGCCTAAGACGGCTAGAGTCCATGTCGATTTATTTTATGCAACTTTTCTGAAACACGTTTGGGACAATTGGGACCAGTCCCAATTGGCCGGTTTAAAATATAACTACGGAAAAGTAGAAACAATGTTCCTTGAATATACCTAAAGCTCATGTCATTAAATCAATCAAAATTTTGTGTAGAAAAATATCGACCTTCACACAAGCAGGGTCGTTACATAGCGAGTATATCAAAAAAGTACAAAAAAATAGGATCGTGATTCCAGCCCGTGTCAGACCCTTACCAATTTGTTAGCGTGCGGTGGCCGTTAAAATAAAAAGCGCTCGACACCCGACAGTTCGACACACATTGTTTAATAGTATTCGATCGCGGCTTTGCTGAGTAATGATTTAGATACATTTTTTTACATATAATGCTTTATCGTCAAAGTATATACGATGGTGCGATGGAAAGTAATTATATTTGTAGTGCATGACGGTAAAAACTATTTCTGTTGGATCCTAATTTAATCCCAAAAAACCTTGCTTGTAATTGATTTGTTATACGAAATCATAAAATTGGAACAGAATAAAATATTAATTACCGATAATTTACAGTTATGGCCCAAGTATATGATTATATATTATGATCTATACATTAACTGGATTTTTATTTAGTTTAAAAGGTAGCTCCCAGAAAATCTCTGTAATCTATGATGTATGACACACTCAGTGATATAATTTTAACTACAAGAGGAAAATAGAATTTAAAATGT
>JAFELO010000701.1:116440-127835 GCA_017140195.1 Eumaeus atala
TAAATGGTGTATACCTATGGAATATAAAATTATATCACATATTCATAGCATAAGGTTTGCTATCAGTGTGTAAATAAATTTAACTGCATGTAACATGCATGTGTTTGCTTGACAAGCTAATTCGAAAATATTGATCTTTTAGGGAGTGTCACCAAATAGGAAGGCGCGGTATTGTGTATTACATTGTGAGCCAAACGAACAGTCGGATTATCTAAGGTTACGTGACCATCTGCAAAAAAGAACCCTCCGATGATCCAAGCCTTAACAGACCATTCTAGATGTTGTTAGTACGCGAAAGTGAACTTTCAGCTTCTTTGAGGATAATGCTTAGGTGTATGTGTGTTTATGTAGATTACTGGCATTGAACATGATTATGTATCATCAACTTTTGGCCTCTATCATCATCCATTCAAATTTATTTGTTAAACTTAAATCAAAAAAAGTTCTAAAACATAAAATATTCAGAAATACATATGTATCATACTAATACAATGAAGAGTCTTTTATTTGTTTGAACGCGCTAATCTTAGGAACTACAAGACTACGAATTTGATAAGATTATATATGTGTAAGATAGATACATTCATCAAAAAAATTATATGCTATACAACATTACGCTACGTGTTACAGGGCCGGAGTTACGCGGGAGAAGCCGCTAGTTTCTTTTTAAAGCCGTGAGTTGTTTGCTACTAAGTTCAGTGATCAATAGCAGTAGCTTCGCGGCGTTTATATTACCTTGTGGTAGAGACTACCTTCGCTAGATTAAGTACTGTAAAAGTTATCAACAATAATTGATATGGCAATATTGTGCAAACACTTGACTTGAAAGTGTTTGAGATTGTCAATGTGAACGAACGATAACAAGTCTATATGTCTGTAATTATAAACAAATAGATAGACCCGTCGCCCGATTCTCTGCGAAACAATACGTGAAGAAAGTCTGTGTTTTTAACATAAGATATTTTTATTGTTCCTCACATCTGCAGGATATGTGCACGTCACTTTTATTTGTACACAAGCCAGTAAGTTGTTTTAAAATAAATAAATAGTATTTAGTTACTCGCTTAGTTAGCTAATGCATTTAACTACCAGGTTAAGTACACCTTTTAATGTAATTTATAGATGTGTCTCCTGAGTTCTGTGAGAATTGTGAAATTAATTTGAAGTAAACATTATGTTGCGATAGATATGGTGCCGGTGGTGGCAGGATATAGAAAGAATATGTGTACGGTATATCTTGATGTGATTGATGATACTGACGTATTTTTGTAAGCGGTAGTGCCGCATTGCTGCCAAATTATGCCGGATCGACCGGGGTTAACTCGCTCAAATGTAATAACTACTACATCTTAATGTTTCACATGGTTTGTGGGTCTTTTATAGTCCAGCTATCGACGCCTTTTTACGACTACGACGCCCATGAACATCCACATAATTCCTTTGCCTATATGTTCCTGCCCCCTCCCTCTCCCTAATGGCTCTTTGGCAGAGAACAAAAACGACACACCTGCATAGTAAATTTTGAACTTGGGTTTCAAAGAACTTTTTACATTTTCAATATAGAAACGTATTTTTTATTACTTTAATAGTATGTATGTATCAGACCCAGTGTTTCCGTATTTGGCAATATTTAGGCAAAATATTAACATTGTGAAAAATTAAAAACAAACACAATCTCGATACAATCTACTTAATATTCTAAGACATTATTGGAAGATGGCGTCATACGTGTTATTCACCAGAAATGCTACTCTATATTATTATGTAAAGCGAAAACAGCAGATTCTTTTTGCAGTAAATCGGGCGTAGCACCTCCCTAAATACAGGTCACGGTATTTAATGCAGACATGGATAAAAAATACCCTAAGGATTCAAAACTTTTTATACCATATGAATATACATTTTTGCTGGCTGGTTTCGGAAAGTTATATGAAAATTATAAAATGCAATTCTATCGAATTAAATTGTAATTGCGAAATTGTGTATAAATTCGTGTTATGCTTTCGCTAAACTACGAAACCGATTTGAACAACTTTGGCTCAAATACAAATTACATTATATTTGAAATAACACAAATTATTTTTATTGCAAAAAATTACATGAAACTTTGGGACAAAGCTGGTACTATATAAATAACTCTTAAGTAACACTTGTAATTTATCTACCCGGTATAGGAAAAGAGGGGGGTCTGTCCCCCTATCGTCTCCCTAAACCTGAAGACAAAAAAGTCTTCGTAGTCAGTCAAACTTTTGAGGCTGGACAAGCGCCGCCAACCAGTATTAGGTCCCTCCGAAAAAAAGAAATCACTTGTAATTTTTTTATACAATATTCTAGTAACTATTATGTACCTACACCTTCTAGCGGCACAAATCCTAGCTGAGTGAATTATCCGATTTCTAAGAATCTATCCTGGTCGGTGGCTGTGACTGTTTTGCGAGATAGAGCTAGAAACATCACGGAATATCGTAAGAGTGACAGAGATGGAGACTGAAGTAGATTGCCTTCACGACTCTTGCACATTAGTGCTGTATAACCACTGTATGTTTTTTTTAAACAAAATAACTTGTATGTATATAATTTTGATAGCTGATACTGTTGTGTTAACTCAACAAAGCTGATATATGATTACTAGTGATGTTCAACATTCAACTATCGAAACTCATATCCATTTACGTATGGGGATATTAATAAGGCACCTTTAGACACTTAAAAACTATCCATATTGCTTGTTTTTTAAGTATGACAAGTATAAGTATGGTATACAAAATTATACATACACAAAGTCCATTGTTTAACTTAATTAAAAAAATGGCGAAATCTATGCTTATTTCGAAATTGTAGACACTTACTATATTTACTAAGTTCAAAACAGTAGTAGAAGCAATTTTTTTTTAATTCCATATTTATTACGTGTAATTGTATGTATTATATACATCATTACTTATTTCATTCCCCTACATACAATACAATATATACAGCATGATAATAAACCTTTCGGAATACCATACCAAAAATCTGTTTCATAGGTCTTTTCATATCTAATTATATCACACACATTGTAGAGTAGATTTCTCTACCGTGTTTGTTGATTATAATCAACGCCCAAGATCTTTATCTAAAGCGTTAAAGTAAATATACAAATCCTTACGATGAGCGATAGAGCCGAAAGGTAAGCAAAACGTCGACGTCCTAATTATGTCATTCGTTAAAATCACTCTTATCTGCCACAGAATAGATTAACATGGGCCATTTTCGACAATGACGTAAGCGGTAGACCCACACTGCAACCACACAATTGCATCTACACACAAGACAAAATGAAATATTAAAGACATTATTAAAGGAAATTTATTCTTATCGCCGTATATTTAAAGTTTAAAACATATTGTATGTATTGATAAAGTTTTTGAGCTTCCAAAGCTAAGGCACGCGTCGGTTGCGACATCATGTAACGTCTTTCCATTTTCCAAACGGTACATTTTTATTTATACAAAACTAGTCTCTATCTATACGTATTAGGATTGAAAATTACCTGTACCCCGATAAGTAGATGTGAGGATTAAATAGCACTTAAAAGCCTACATGATATTCATTAGGTAATTGCAATATAACTCATCGAAGTTGCAACGCTGTCTGGTCTATGTGAAGTACATAAAAAGAGTGTACTCTTTCTTTGTCTGGGATGCATGACATTGCGTTATGAGGGTGTAGGTTAGGACAAATGGTTTTGGTCGTGCGGGGGCGACGTCGGTATAATGTAATTGTGTCAGAGGCCAAATCAATACTTACGCAATTTTGCGTGTATCTGTTTATGAATTTCAAAATGTTTTCCAAATATTAATTTATCGCTTATTTTGACTGCAAAACCAAAGATAGTTTGTATGAAAAAAAAAATTGAATTAAAATTCAACACGGCCATAAATAGCTGTATTTAATTTTATAGATGTATAATAATTTTATTTCTAGGAAAAGTTTCATATTTCTCCAGAAACACACATTAAAAATTTACATTTGTATGTATAGTTTAGCTGAACAATTAAATGTTCAAAATCAATCATGATTTTTCGTCAAACTAGTTGTAACCATGACAACAGTTTGGAGTCTCTCGCCTAGTGAACCGAGCGTGGCTCCACTGGATAACTTAAAATAAACTAAAACTTAAATCTTCGAAATTTGAATGTAAAGAAGTATGTATAGAAAACTTATTGTTTATGGTAATCATCTGTCATCGATGTACGCTTTTGATGTGTGGCACGTGCCGTTAGCTCACATGGTATAGCTTTCTATAGAAAATTTATAGCCCTATATCTCGAATCGAGCTCAAGAGGTAGACTCGTTCTCCTCCACAACAAGCATCACAGAAATCTTACATACTCAATTTATACCACACTTTTTGAGAAAGGTTAGTTAATATTTTCATCAACGATTCTTAACAACGACGCAGAAATAAAAAAGGTCCAAAACAAAGGTGGCAAATAGGCATTATAGCATCTGTAAAAATCTGAGGTATGTAAATCTGAGGAAGTAAGCATGTAGAAAGGTTTTATTTCTGTATACTTTCCTTAACTCTAAGAAACACCTTGAAAGCCGCCTGATGCAGTTTTTAGGATATATGGACCTCGTAATCACGAAACAATATGTTCTATTCAAAAAATGGGTCAAAATATTTTCAAAATATAACGTAATAACAGTGAATAAATATTGCCGATAAGAGTATACTATAATCATTGTGTTCGATGTTAAACGAATATTAATATCGAACACAACGATTCGTTTATCCGAATAGCCATTTGAGTGTGTTCCGTCGTAACCTTGAGAATTGTTATTGAGCCTTCAGCAAATATTGAACTGCTCATAAATAGGACACGGGAAACACGAAGGTCAGTAAATAATATTTTATCTGCATGGGCATATTTCGATATAAAATAAACATTTTAAATTGCATCTCACACCTAAAGATGGCCTCCAAAATCAACTCTCAAAAGTTCGTTATTACAACACTGAAAGTTTTTTCCGTAGGTACGAATGTTCTCATAAAAATTAAGATTTATGTACAAATTAAACGCTTATATTATCGCACTGACACCAATCTTTTATTTTACTTAGCTTTACCCCGCAGTTTGGCTTTATTTAATTATTGCGAATAACGTCACATTTATGTTATATTCTCAATACATAGCGAAACTTTAGTCTACTTACTGCACAAAATTAAAACTGCTTTATCAGCATAACCGAAGAACCTGCTATTTTCATATGTCTATGTTATAAATTATTCTTAAAGAATTTAGCAACCCCTGACAGGTTCATATCACTCAACTATGAGAAAATATTATTTGTAATTGATTTGAGGTTAAAAAAACTTATTAAATTAACCAATGGAAATATGGATTGTAATCATTATTATAAACATTATAATGAGCAAAGCGAATTGATATATGCGTCACAAATCAACCTTACCAAAACTTTGTATCAATATTAATACGTATTCGTTATATCAGGGCTGAATTCGCACCGTGTCTAGGTCAAATATATATTTAATATATAACGTGGGTTGCACCCACATATATCTTTTGGTTGACGTTAAAAAAATACGTGGGCTTATTGTAAATAGCATATAAGTCGCCTCGGCTACAACATCATAGTGCGCATTTTAAATGTTGCTTAAAACAACATTAGGTCAGCCCACACTTAGAGCTTTTATTTTGTAATTAAAAATGTTGTTTCTATTTCTTAATGTAAACCTACGTACAAGGGAGTAGCACAGATAAACAGGAATTACAAAAAGCGAGGTGAAAATGTTGTTTGGGTCGTCTTGGCGTTCACTTACAGAGGCCACCAGAGAACGCAGCTGATGATGATGAGATGAAAGTGTTATTTATATTACACTTAAACATTTTCATGCCAAACTACTCAGCCGATTGTTGTGGAAATTTTAAATATTTAGTAACATTTTGAAAACATCTTTTGAAAAGTGGCTTCATCGTGAGTGGAGGAGTCGCAAGTAAAAGTGAATAATATAATAAAACGAAGAGTTTTTGTTTGTTTGTTTGAACGTGCTCGTCTCCGTAACTGCAAGTCGGGTGTGAAAAATTTTGAAGATGATGACGGTATGACCAGTAGGACCGGAGCGGCAAGGGTAAAACCGCAGGGCGCCGTGAGTAGATTACAAAGCCGAAACCTGAAGAGTATGTTTGAACGCGCGAATCGCAGGAATTAATAATCCGATTTAAAATATTCTTACCGCATTGGGTAGTCCATTTAACGGGAAATAAGATACATCATGCAAATACCAACATGTGCAAGTACGGTGGAACTTGCGGTGTCGCATAATCATAGATACGTCAATGTGTTAAGCAGACGGCTTTGATACGAGTCGAAAGTGTAAAACATGGTGTAAAGCCCGCCTCTCCGGGACGAATTACGGGGAATTTTAACAACCAGTCAAACAAGTTCCGTAACTTAAATGCGTGAGCCGAAAGGCCCCAATGAGTCTCTGTCCATCTGAGATTCGAGTATTGATCCTTAATTGCCAGGTTTACGCACGCGTTTAATGACTGACATTCTTTTTATAAACTGACATTCTTTTTATAAACTGACATTCTTTTTTTATGAACCTCGCTTTATCTTAAAAAGTACTCATGCCATATAGAATATATATTTTGTATGTTGATGAGTCTTCATCACCGTTACTAACATCACCACCGTTATCTTCTTTAATATTATCATCTTCATTTTTATCATTACTACACCATCAATTTTAACAACGAAAACCGTAAGCGAGTCGTACCACCCATCCGTGGTGGAAGGGGAGAAGGCTCCATCAGTCATCAACGAGCTCAACGATAATCGCAACGCCAAATTTAGGTGCCTAGTGTGAGCTGCTAGCGTCCTAACGAGGGGTCGTTAGGACGCTAGGGGGACCCGGTCCCCCCGGCCAAGGTAATAATAGCGTGAATAACTATCGGGATGCATCCTTCCCATCGACGGGAAAGGAGGGGGGGGGGTTGTCCACATATCTACGACAACCTCACCTAGACCGTATCTTACAGTAACCGATGAAGCTGCAAAGAACACTTCCGTCTGCATAGAGATAATTATCTTTACCGTGTTGGAGTATTTTTTGAGAATTATTGGAGAGTTTCCAATAAAGCTAACACTTCCTAGAAGACATAATCCTTGTGTACAACATCTTCGTGTTGCAGCAATTCATCACATCTTGGGACATCACAGATCTCCATCTATACGTGTGCTGTGGCGTGACGATGAGCCGTGATCATGACCGCTGCAGATCACGTCAGGAAATCAACTTTAATTTTTAATGGATAGGCAGAATCTGTTTCGATGGTTTCGTAAACATTACGATGTTTTAAGGTTCGATTCCATATGCCTGGAGAATGCATGCGAGATGACAATAATGAGGACTAATGTCGCTGATTTTCTGCCATTTACCAGGTTTATAATTAAAATCGCCTAATTTAAAACAGCGACTAAATTATGCTGAATTCATATTTTTTTTTTGTCTCCATACCACATTATCCTCTCAAAACTTGATTGTAGCGGTATTTTTATAACTCGTGATAGGCTATGGTATTTCACCGGACCTAAACTTGTTGTTCACAGGTGTTTATACATAATTTATTATGATACGTAAATATTAGCAGAAACCAATGGCCTATCAGAGTGCTGATGCCAGCTTTGAAACGACTTACATAAAAAGGTCAATGACATCAAATATTATGAATCCAAGAACGGATTGGTGCACGGGCGGCTCCTAAAATAATCTATCACTTTTATAGAGAAACAATGTGGGAATAGTTAGGAAAGGAACCGGGGAAGAGATGATGAAAATTATAATGACCATGATGATAATGATGACGATGATGAAAATTATAATGACCATGATGATAATGATGACGATGATGAAAATTATAATGACCATGATGATAATGATGACGATGATGATACGATAGTAATGCTTAAATGAATGTGGCTCAGTGTTAATTTCTCACGCAATACCCAATAAGGACGCGGGGTAACATTGAGCATAATGCCGACGTGGGCTTTAGACAATTATTACTTAACTGCAAATGAGCACAGCTTACAATAAAATTGTGTATTCTTTATAGGAGAGGAGGGCTTCACATATGCATGCATTTATGTTTATGTCTATGGGGACCCCGCGTGATCCAACAAGCGGACTAGGGTCTGCGTGTCCGGCAAACCGGACGAGGATCACACAAGCACAGGCTTAACGCACACACTCCCACAAACATAACACACCACCCAACACATAGGCCTTAACTAGGCCTTATCTCCCCCTAAGCCCCATAGGCCGTCACTTGCCGCACACTTAAGTGCGGAAATCCGCAGTAATGCGGACCCCTTCGAGCGGATAGTAGTCCCCTAGCGACCCGAGCCGGGTTATGAGGTCCGCCTCAGTGCCCGCGTTCCCTCTCGGGACACCAATGTCCCGGAAGACGACTCAGTAATATGTCTATTGGCGGTGGTACTCTACAAAGGCGTCGATTAATTTAATACTGTCCTCCAGGGAGGTATATCAGCACTTTGTTTTTGGGTACTTAGATATTGCCTCGTGGTCGAGTGCTACACATGTTCGGCCACAGACGTGAGATCCCGGGTTCGAATCCCGGGTCGCACCATACAAAAAGTGCTATAATATATTTTTCAAATTCAAGTAACTGTCAGAATATAGCTCTCACAACACAGATGGTCGCTGTAGCCGAAATTCGGCTTGGACGACATTATTATTGTTATTCAATGCATTTTGGTAGATTATATAGTTCCGGAAATATTGCACAAATCTTATTTTCCCGAGTAATGTACTAGGATTTCCTTACAACTTTTCTTTTTGTGTAGCAAGTCTATGTCCCCTTACAAAACAAATCCCGATAGTCTCACGCAGGCAAAGCTCTATCGGCCTTCACCTAAGACGATTGTAAATTTAGTGCCAATTGTAGGAATAGTCTTCGAGATACCCAAGTGACTCATCCACCAGTATATAATGTATATTTTGAAATAAGTTAACGGTTAATAGTTTTACTAATGCCATGCTCACACGGAATGGGTAGTCGCAACATACGACATTCTAACGGAAACCATTGCATAAGTTTCTTTTGCGTTACTAGTTTCTTAATATCACTACCCGTCTGCCTCAGTTGGAAACGAGGCCGTTCGTCCGCGTGTTATGATCATGGTAGGGTCACGGATGGTAGGGGATTTGTATATGTATTTCATACATTTATTGAATTAACGACTTGTTTAGGACGGCGGGGAGCCGCTGCATGGAGTGGCTAGTGACCGTTACCTAAGGTGCTCTATGGGGATAGCATATATCCAACAGTGGACGTCGTCTGTCTGATGATGATGATAATGTATTTCTATAATAAAAAATCATAAATATATAAGTATTATATATTACTTATCGTTATAAAAATATGAAATATCTTCCCGTTCTCTAGTACCTGTAACGTGTACTAACTGTAGCACAAATTCTTACGGTTCTTACACAGGAGAGGAATTGGCTAACGTGTGATAAGTCCGGATATTATTATTAAAAAGAATCGAGATATCCCAAGTTAATACAAGTTTGTATAAACTTGAATGTTCTAATGTTATGTTCCCGACTTTTTAAGTGAAGTGATTACAAATAAGATGCTCGTGTCCATGCTTTTAGATAAACGTTAAAAGTTCTAACCTTTTGTTATTTTAACCAAGAGTTTGGGATAATCCGGAACAGTCCGGTCACATTTATAACCGTCCAGGCCTTTATGGATAAAATGCAATACAGTAATATAAGCCTAATGATTATGAAGCAGTTTATTGCGTCGGACTTATTTAATTATCTCATTAATCTTATCTCACTAGCGTTGGGGTATAGTTTGCGATAACTCTTAAGTTCGTTAGTTGTTTGTTTTCAAATTAACGCAGTTCACCGGGAGATTTTAAGTGCCAAATTGGGAGAACATACCGGAAAACGATCATTGAAACTTGAAAAAATCAAACTGGGAAACTGGGGGGGCATTAAATGCTTTTAAGGTCTATAACCGTCCATAATTGTCCACTAAACATGGTCATATTACTAACAGGACAGCAAAAAATACCGACGGCACTAAGTTGATTTACGAGGTGCGTTCACTCTTCAATTTCACGCTCAGCCCATACGTTCTCTACTCGTTACTTATCCCCGTAAAGTCAAATTTAGCCTAAAGTTTATGATTTGTGCTGTTAAAGGTTAGCAAAAAAAGAAAAAATAGTTAGCGGGCTAAAACAAAGTAAAACAAATAAAAAATATACATTCATGGAAAATGATAAAGTTGTAGTCATCGTATAAGAAAATTCTCGAAATCAAAAACTCTGCTTAGACATTTCATTAGTTGAAAATGTATATGATTTGCAGTACAGCGTATTTTCAACTTTAATGTGAAAATATAGAGTTTAGGTCGCATCGCATATAGAGCCGAGCCTGGCTAATGTGCACCGGGAGATACACAATTAAATTATTTCACTCAGAGCACATCCATTAAGAACTTGGTTGAAGAAATATTAGCGAAGACTTTTGCAAGTGTCATTAAAAAGTAAAGCTATGTGTACCTACATATACAAATACTGCAATACAAATACTGTTTATTTTTTAAGTGTTTTAAAATAATTTTAAAAAATATTTACGAAATGAAAAAATAAAATCATACAAAAGGTAAGTTTATTATCAAAGGAAGCACAGAATGGAGTTCAGGCAGCGCTAATAGGGTTTATGTTTCTTTAAAATCTACAGCCATTTTATCTTTCATTTAACTTTCATTTTGACGCTATTTTTGTCACGTTTCTGTATTTGCATTTCAGTGTTGTCACACTGTTCGTTTCGCTTTTTTGGTTCACTGGTTTCACAGTGTTAATATAATATGCACGTTTTTTAACCTATTGTACAAGGTACCACTTTTGGGTAGGAGCGCGATGATCGATTTTATGTAAACCGCCTTTGACACTGAACGGTAAAAATATATTTTATACCAGTACTAATCTTAAAACCAATATCACATGACATATTTAGATTTTCTTACAACATTACATAACGTTGGCGCCGCTTCAAGATCCTTACAGATATATGTATATTCGTTTTTTTATTTAATCACACAATATTCACTATTTACTAATGCACTATGTATATAAGGGTACGCCGATACCTATTTGCCGCGCAAACATGCCACAAAACAAGTGATAAAACTAATGGTAGAATTTAAGGTTACCTAATAATAAAAGTATACATTTGATAAGTGTGCACCAAATAATCCTATTACAATAATTCAATGTACATTTATCAATCAAATTGTTGGAAAATTATAAAATTATAAGTATATATTAGTTTATACATATATAT
>JAFELO010000701.1:127846-169234 GCA_017140195.1 Eumaeus atala
TATATACATATATTAGTTAATAAATGATAAATAAACAGATATTTTAATTAAAGGATAAAACTTGAGAAATAATCTATAGGTTATAAAATATTCACTAATAACTTATAGGAATGTCATATTAATAATTAAATAATTTATAAGCTCGTGAGATCGATAAAAATCCAACAGACAAAAAAACAATCTCAACGTTAGTATCATTAAAAAAAGACTCGAATTACGGACATTAATATTAATTTAGTAAGATGTGGTTATTTGTAGTATTCCACATTTCGCCTGGACACGGTAACAACTAACAACATCGTTTACAACCTGTTTACAAAGTGGACTCGTCTTTTTTTATCTCAAAAGTGTTATCTTCTTTTAGAAGCGCTCTCTGACAATTTTAAAAGCCTCGACGAATGAGAACGTCATTCTTACCTTTTTTACATAATAAACTTCATTGGGGCAAAGCGAATAATGGAACCTGTAGCGTTATTAATAATTATCATGTCTTAAAAGATACGCCGATCAAGAAAGAACTGATTCGCCTAAGCATGTTCAATAAATCAAGACTTAATCAAATATTTCGGATTAAATATACCTGATGGTTCTGATCCCAATGGATTCAATATTTCGTATAGTGTGGGCGATATGTTACATTATATCTTTTACTTTTTTTATAAAATTTTGGCGTATTTTTTTTTTAGTTCAGGGGATAAGCGAGAAATCGTAGCCTTTTTAAGACTACCGACGCCCATAATTACTATGCTGATGCGATGCCTTCCTTATCCCCTCTCCCCCAATGGGCTATTGGCTACTCACTAACCGCACGAAACGCGCCACCGGAGATGTTACTTTACGCAGGTATCGTGTGAGCGGGAGGTACCTCCCCGGTCGTGCCGGTCTTATTCCACTGCAATGTAGCAGGGCACTACCTCTTACAAAATTAGTATTTATAAAATTCTAATGAATTTTAACCGTTAGTGTCAACCTGAACAGCTTCAAGTGCGTGTTTTGCGTGGGCACGGCTTGTAACAGTTCCAAATTCAAGATGACTACAATGAAATACTTTCATTTCTGTGTCTTTTTATGTTAGCGATCTATTTTGACGGTTAATATGGACTAGGAATAAAATTTTCAGCCTTTAATTAAGAACGATTTCTGTTAGCATGCAAAGAAACACCTTGGTTTGCTAACAGCACATTTAAATATGGCGCGTGTGTCCAAATTTGATTGTTATGGTCAATTCATACTAGTGCAGAGTCGAAGCGCATCGAAGCGTCAATCCGAAACTTAATATAGCAAATTCACCCTTATTTCCACAATAATAATGCACATATTTCTTCCAAGGAAAAAAAAAAGACGCGCGAATTCACGCGTATTCGAGGGAAATCGCGCGCCTGCGCGCTATCACTCTGATTGGTGCGCGCATTCGCGCGAAGCCAAGCGGCTATTAGGCGAACTACGCGCCGTCTGGTCAGTCGGCAATCGGAATCGGACGGAAGAAATTTCGCAATTTTCTTTTTCTTTTTTCTGCGTTTTCTTCTTCTTCAACTTCTGATATAAGCAACATTATAGCAAGATCAATGTCAAACATTTTATACGGGTTTCAACAACGAGATTCAACTGGCAACTGGTGTCCATCACCAATGTCACGAAAAAGCGCGCATTCTCGCGCAAATTCACGCGAATACGCGCGCATCCGTGCGACTTCGCTTTGATTGTGAGGAATTTAACGCTTCGATGCGCTTCGATTCTGCGCTAGTATGAATTGACCCTTAGTTTTCTATGCACATAATTATACAAAAATATATTAATTAACACGTGTCATCGGAAATATATGTCATGTTACTTTTTCTTAATACCAATAGTGAGACGACTTTCTAAAAATGGTCGAATCTTTTTTAAATTTCGAACGAACAAATGTCAAGAACATTTTAAAGAACTTTAGTTTTTTTGGGCGCAGTTTCATTCCGATACTGCACAATATAAATTTTCTGTGATTATTTGTTTGTAGCAATCTGACGAAATTTTCAATAATGGATAAAATTGAACACCGTGCAGTCATCAAGTACCTCAATAAAAAAGGCCTATCACCAAAAGACATCCATCTAGATATGGTGAGCACTTTGGGGGAGTCTGCTCTATCGTATTCCAGTGTCAAGAGCATTAAAGATGATCCTAGGAGTGGAAGACCTACATCCTCTACCACGAAAGAAAACATCGATAAAATTTGTGATATCGTACTGAGTGACCGACGTTTGACC
This sequence comes from Eumaeus atala, assembly GCA_017140195.1. Classification (NCBI taxonomy): domain Eukaryota; kingdom Metazoa; phylum Arthropoda; class Insecta; order Lepidoptera; family Lycaenidae; genus Eumaeus; species Eumaeus atala. The sequence continues at coordinate 130,093 of JAFELO010000701.1, forward strand.
ATAACAAACATTAGTTATGGCCGGGTGCAACACATAATAACGGAAAAGTTGGGGTTCCATAAGGTTTCTGCTCGCTGGGTCCCGAGGTTGCTTTCAGCTGAACAAAAACGAGTTCGATACACAATTTCGCGAGACGGTTTGGAACTTTTTGAGACTGATCCCGCGGACTTTTTGTCTAGATTTGTTACCATGGATGAAAGCTGGGTTCACCACCATACTCCTGAGTCAACGCAACAATCCAAACAGTGGTAAAGATCAGACTCTCCTACACCGAAAAAAGGCTAAGGTCGTTTTGTCGACTAACAAAGTCATGGCTTCTGTTTCTTGGGATGCGAAGGGCATTATTTTTGTAGATTATTTACCGAAAGGTCAAACTATAAATTCTAGTTATTATTGTAATCTTTTACGAAGACTACGGGAAGAAATAAAAGAAAAAAGGCCGGGAATGTTGCGTAAGAAAGTTTTGTTTCATCAAGACAATGACAATGCACGTGTTCACACTTCGGTTGAAACAATGTCTGTAATCCATGATTGTGGCTGCGAATTGCTGCCCCACCCACCTTATTCGCCGGATTTAGCCCCCTCGGATTATCATTTATTTCCAAATTTAAAAAAAACATTTGGGTGGCTCGAAATTTTCGACCAAAGATGAGGTGATAGTCGCAGTAAACGATTATTTCGCCGTCGGGTAAGTCTATAATATGGATAATTATCTTGTTACGCGGGTGAAACCGCAGGGCGCTGCTAGTAAAATAAAATAAATATAATACTATTAAATACTAAAATAATACTATTAAATAAACATCATTATTGAAATTGCGTCAATGTACTGGTAGTTATCATTGCGCACTTCCACTCGGGCGGTCCAGGTTCGATCTCGACCTGGACCAAAGTCTTTTTCTATCTTAAGAACATATTCTGAGTGCACTTTACGGTGAAGGAACACATCACGTGGAAACCCAGATTCGTGTAATCTAAGACTGGCATTAGTTTCCACTGGCATTAAAACCCAAATGACAGTCGCTCTGTATAAAAACTAGGTCTCTCGTAAAAGTGATCAGGTAGCCGACAATGATATCGTCTGATACATAAACGGTATAAGGCTAGGATGAAGAAAAAGAATAATTTCTGAAATTGCCTTGACAAGATGTATTAAATCCATTTAATAATAAATGTGTTTCGTACAAAATATAAATAATAATTAACCATCAATAGAAACACTCTCCGAAGTAGGCATAAAATCAACTAAGCGTTACGTCTACATTCCTCATTAGCTCAACGCACATCGCGAGAAATAGTATTCTTACTTATATTTTTGTTGGCCTCTATTTCACCGCATTACACATACGTTTTTTATTGTATAAGGGGGCAAGCGAGAACTGACACTTATAAGCATCTGCATGTATGTAGACCTTCTTCCGCCTTTCCCAACATGAGCCACCGAAAAACGTCACTCACTTGAAGTGATATCGTGTTAGTGGAAGGTACGTCCCCGGTCCTGTCGGCTTGGATCAATTGCAATCCCGTAATGGTATCTTTAACACTCATCTATGTACAATTCGTAGGCACTAATGCATATTTCGTAGCCACTAATGTATAATCCATAGCCATTAATTTATAATTCAGAGACACCAATGTCGTTGCGACTTGTGTATATTTCGCAGCCACTAGTTTATAATTCGTAGCTACTATAACTTCGTATAAGTTCTTAATTGTTAGGCTCTTTAAGTTCCTACAGCGTTCAATTTTTATAAATGTGTTGATTTATTCTCTATAATTCCACTCACGTTGTTAGTGGCGCCAGCTAATGGCTATTGATACATTTATTACAACATATTACAAACATGACATCATTTTTAAGTTAAATAATGTCTAATTATCCGTTACTTTTTCATGAATATTTATAATGTTATCAGTAGTTTTATTTTGTAAATTACCGTAACCTGTACTAGGAAAATTACATTCATGAACGATATTCTGGCCAATTGGGCGAGGGGAGGTGAAAATGCGGGCGTCGCATCGGCATAGTAATTAGGGGGTTAATTCATACACATAGGTAGTCGTAAAAAGGCTTCGATTTATCGTCTATTCATCTATGATAAAACAGAGCGCAGATTCTTAGTGATTCCATGACGAAGATACTTAATAAATAAACTTACGCGTCTGAGAAATCGGGATCGTAAAGTACATGGATAAACCACGATAAAATCCTTTAAAGTAGTTTTATTATGAATAGTAGCATAAGATCCTCTTAACTATCGTTAAAAATACCTGTCATTAAATAAAATACCTTTTTATTTTGTGCTCATGTTCTGCATTAGACGATAGACAGACTTAAGACATTCATGATGATGCTAAAATAATGTTCTTTATTTATTTATTTATTTAGGGTCGCTTAAACAATCTAAGATAATGTTAACCTAATATAAAGTTATGGTAATTAATTAGTTCTAAGAATTTTATACTCGCTTTAGTACTAATTCACTATTTGTATTCGTTTAATATTTTTTCTAATTCTGTCCTTCTATCATCGTACTGTTTGTGGTTGCAAATAAAATATTTTTATCCACGGTTCCATATATAACATTTGTACCTAAATGGGTAACGTTTAAATCACACAATACGTTTTCGTTGAATTTATACATATTTAAATACGCGTCAAGCAAAATTCCTCAAAGTGTCACCAACGGCATTGAATATAAATAGGATAAATTTACTTAAATATTTAGTACGAATACATGATTATTAGATGTTAGACTTTAACACTTGTTCACTAATTTTTTTGTCACAAATACAGTTCCTCTTTTTCATATTGTTATTAGTTACAATCGGCTCAAATCAATTATTGTTACTTTTCTGTTTTGAAATAATACGATTGGGTTAGCATTTAGTAGAATTAATTTTACTATAAATAGTAGTACCCATAGACGTATTTAACAGTTGGGTAACCTAAAGACAAAAAAAGTCTTCGTAGTCAGTCGAACTGTTGAGGCTGGACTAGCGCCGCCAACCAGTATTAGGTCCCTCTGAAAAAAAAAAACGTATTTAATAGTTTCAGGAGCACACTGATGCCTACCGACGCCGTCGAGTCCTTTCCTCCTCTCGTCCAATACCACCAGAAACTGACAATTTGTCCGAAACGCGACAGCATATCTGTGAAATACCACGGTATCTTGTGATAGTGAGGCGCGTCCCTGTCTTTGGCCAGTTTGAGTGTAACGCAACGAGGGACTACCTTTTACATGATCTCTTACCTCATCAATACATTGGTTGTTAGTCAATAAAATTGTGCAGTCCTAACCTCTACATACATCCAAGAACTGACGCATGTTAATGGGTAGAAACAATAGGGGTCAGGTGTCAAAGGGGGCAAGACGTAAAGGGGAAATAATTTTAAATAAATGGATACCTAATTGTTGGCATATATTAACAAAGTAACACTTGCATATGTTACTGCGTAAACCCATAAACAATTTACTGATCTTTTTCCTTTATAGTACATGGTATAAATGAGCATTTGGCGCATTTCGATGACTACGGATGCACATAAACATCTGCTTACTTGTTGCCTTCCTCCGTCCTTCGCTTTCATTGGACCCCGAATCCCGCCAAACGCTATACCATAGCTGGCACTACAGCGGAATAATGTAAGCGAGGTACCTTGGAGGTCGTGGCCCAAATCGGCTACAATACAGAATGCTAGTTGGTTTAACGTTCACAGGAATGGGTCTGCTATAAACAGAAACAGGTGATGAAAGGAAATATACATAATTTAATGCACACAGCAATACAATGTATAATCACTGTAAACAGTACAGATGGATAATAAAATATACTGTATGTGGTATATATGATGAATGCGTAGTTTATTTTAGTTGTAAAGGAAATATACATAATTTAATGCACACAGCAATACAATGTATTAATCACTGTAAACAGTAAAAATGGATAATAAAATATACTGTGTGTGGTATATATGATGAATGCGTAGTTTATTTTAGTTGTAAAGTAAAATGCGCTAGCATTGTAATAATATACCACACTAGTGATCCGTCCCGAATTCGCCCGCGAATAACAGGGGCCAAGTTATACACTAAAACTTTCCTCAAGAATCACTCTGTTCAGGATGAAAATCCGTTCAGTAGGTTTGAAAACATCGAGCACACACTTCTTTTGGTAGCTTTTGGGTTATTTGTTTTATTTTGGCCATAAACGCTGGTACAATGAAAAGTGAAAAAAATATTGCACTTGAATTCGTTGATACCAAGGTACTAGTCAAATGTTTGTGTAGCAGGCTATAAATAGGTACAATGAGAGTTCCTCTGTTAGTGACAGAGAAAGATCCGGCCTGCCACGTAGTGTTCGTACGAGAAAGACGGTCAAAGCAGTAAGAGAAAGAAATCCTGTCCAACAGCAAAAGATTTTACCTCGGGAAATGAAGATAGCACCCAGAACCATGGCGCGGATTTTAAGAGATAGATGACTTGGCACTTGCAGCCTGAAAGAGATGCACTGATCATTTCTTAACTGATAAATTAAATATGAGTAGGGCGTTAAAAACGAAACAACTACTGGGGCGGTACGCAAGGGAGGTGACGAAAAAAAAACATATAACGAAATAACAAATTTTAATTAATATCCGTTAAATAATTATGTTTAATGAATTAACCTACCCATGAAGGGCCAGGCAAGTAATTATGTTTAATGAATCATCTTACTTAAGCTAGTAGAAAGAGAAAGGGCCGGCCCATTCCTATCGTTTTTCATGATACCTTTAAAATTTACAGCTATTCTGTCGCATTTGGTGCGGTTTATGAAGAGTTTCCCATTGAGGGGTTGGGCTGAAGCAGAGCAACAGGTCTACATATGAGCATGTCAATGAACATATGTAGTCCATCTCCGGTTTCCCGCTTATATAAAAAAAAATTAGAAAAAAAAATACAAACTTTAAACTAACACTGCTCTAAAAGGCCTTTAAAAAATCTGTTTTAAATATTAAAGTCATAAGTGACTTTAAAATATTGTACATATTTAACATTTATTGAATTTATAAAGTAAATGAATAAAACCGTCATTAAATTTTGAGGGTTGTAGGAGAAAAATCGACTTGTACAGGATATCGATAGGATAGGATTTTTTTCTGTAAGTCCCTCATCGTCATCCTCATTATTGGTCCACTGCTGGACATATGCCTCTTTCAATGAACGCCAAGACGACCGATCTCCTGCTACTCGCATCCATCCCGGGCCAGCTACTGTACGGAGATCGTCTTCCTACCTGGTGAACGGCCGACCAACACTTTGCTTTCCTGAACGCGGCCGGCCTCCACACCAGAACCTTACAGGCCCTTCTGCCATCGGTTATCTTTAGGTCCTTACTTAGCAATAATAATTGTATCTCGAAATGGAATATTTTGAATAGAGCGAATGAAGGAAGAATATTGGATATAATTATTGTTACAATTTTTATTTAAAACTTTTGGGTTGTATTCGCATACCTCGAAATTTCAATTATTTTCTTTAATTTTCTGTGCATCTACGACTGGAGCTCCACAAGGCGAGACGATAACTGTTTTTGTATATAGTTACAACACCATAATCTATAGGACAGACATCGGCTTGTAATATTAACATATTGCTACATTCTACATATTCGAAGACACGCTCAGAACCTAGTTCGTTATAATAATGCAATTTTAGCTTTCACATCCAGAACAAAGGCTTTATCGTAAACTTAAGCGGCCAAGTCGGTTCGATTCGAGAAATGTCCAAGTATTCTGTCTGTCATTAAATCCCCTATGCTCAGAGTCCTAACCACTTTTTCTATATCACGACCCGTTCACCTTAAGCGCTTCATATATAAATGTTCATATCGTATATATGTATTTCAATAATATTTTATTTCTAATTCTTATTACTGTCTAGCTCGTGATCGTGGCTCTTACTAAAACACCAGGGAACTAAAACCTTCATCACATCCCACAAGCGACGCAATGGAAGACGCAATTCAATTATTCGATAAAACAAATCTTGATATTAAGTGAACATTTTCACGAAATTGATATAAAAGCGCAATCTTTGAAGTGTGCATAAATTTGGCTATTGTATAAAATAGCTTAGTAGGAGGTAGTGCCATGCCTGCGTAGCAGCGGATTTGGGCCGGCACGATCGGATGGTACCTCTCGCTAACACGATATCACCATAAAACGACAGCTATGCTATTGCGTTTCAATTAGTGTGGGAATTTCCAATGGCACATGGAGGAGGAAGGAGGACAGTGCATATTAATAATCGCTATGCGGATGTTTATGGGCGTCTGTAGTCATTAAAGGGCTCGGTTTCCTTCCCATTACCCTCAAATACTATAAAAATATTATATACAAATTTTATTTAACAAATATTTGTTTAAGAAAATCATCCTTTTATGGAACAGAAGAAAAAAGCCTTAATAAACATCAATGGCTGCAGAAGTGAGCAAAGTTCTGATGTGTTAGTGATCTCACATTGTCACATAGACATTTGGAATTCTCTTTATACATAAAGGCCATAAGCTATATATTGCAGGCATCGTGTGGTGAACACCAACTCTGTTTCCACGCAACTCGATAGCTGCAAAACTGGACCTAGATTATGGAAAACAAAAAGCTTCATGTACCTTTAGGCGTCGCGTTACTTAGTGATGGGCGATAGTACATGATAGTGTCGATTTCGTGTCAAAATCTATATTCTTTCCTTGTTTGTGTTCGAATTAAGTATTTGTGAAATATATTCTTTTATCAGAAACGAACTGGTGTCCGCGATTTAATTTGCGTACTTCTTCAAATATGACAAAAATAATAGGGAATTTCTTTCCCTTAAGTTTCTATATCAGATGTTCCAGTGCTCAATACAAATTGCACCCTATGTGTTCCATAGGCTCATTAGCTATACAAGAAAAGATTCCATTCAAATCTGCGTATTAGCACGTGATAATCTCTAGAGATTTGCGTGTACAAACAGAGAAATAATTTGTAACATTATAAAATTCTTCCCTACACGTAAGGATATGTCATATGTCCCCAAACTGCTTTTAATGGCTAGTTGCGAATAAACTTAATCGGTACAAACACTAGACCCTTCCTGGGAAATCGAAATATACATAGGTGAAATCCGTTTTGGAAATTTAGAGTTGATTTACTCTCGTACAAACGGACTACTTTTGTGGTCTTTATTTTAAAATAAGATATTAACACCTGTTAATGTGTTTAAGCACTTCGACTTGGAGCAGTTGTACCTACAATTGCGATTGCTTAACAGTTAAAATTAACCCAGTAGATAACTCTGCTATAAATGTCCACATTTTCTTGCTGCATCTTTACAAATAACATGCTAGTTCATACTTGTAGTGCAATAACCGCGGATATTTTAGGTTAGACGAGAGCCAGAAAGGGCAAAATCGACGTATGGTAAAACTAGATTCGAAAAATGTGTAGGTCGACAAAATGGCCGAGATACGTGAGTAACAACACTCGTTTTGATTGCCCGCGTACCTAAGGCAAGAGCGAAAATAATTTGACGTTACCCACTAAGAATAGAGCCTCTACAATTACCATTCTGACTATTCCGAGTAATCTCAAGTACAAAACCTCGAGACTACAGAGCTAAGAAAAAAACAACAACCCACATATTTCTTTACATACGCACGGTATTGCTTACTTACATGGCAAACGATTTAAATCACTTCCTCTGATTATAATTACTCATTAATAATTATTTTTATTATGTCGGTCTTGATTATATCACATGTTCTTTCATTCAATAATAAGAAACACATTACTTTAAAAAAACATATTTATACACATATAATATCATTGAAAGAAAATGTTAAACAGAACATACGCACAGCACATGCAGTTACAAATACGTATTTCCTATCGCTATACAAATACAAATCAAAAATTAAACATACTTTTCATGTTTACTGCTACTGGGGTGCCCGCATTTTAATTAGTAAATTGGGATCGTAACAAACTACTTAACAAGCCATAAAACATGTAGATTATTAAAAAAATAACTATAAAAAAACTGAACACAAAATGGCTGTCGTTACCTGCGCGCCACTTTACCTTTGAGATTTTTTTTCGGTGTATCGAACAAGGTTGGCGTCCAAGAGATAAAAGCCTGTTGTGGACACGAGTAAAACAAAAGCACGCACTGTTGTCGTTTATTTTTGATTTTATTCGTCCATTTTAGTCTTCATATAGTGTGGCATAGCATGGTTTTTATTTAAAAGATTTATGGCTTTCTTTTAGTTATTTCATTTATGGACCACAAAGCATTACGTTGAACCTATATGACACGTTTTTTCGACGAAAATTATTTCAAATGTGTACTCACATTTACCTCTTACATATTTAGTGGCATCCCCTACATATAAAGTTCCATTGTTTGTTATGTCAAAAACTTTAAAAATATTTTCAATTGGATTGTTCATGAACACGAGATAATTATTTTCAACCAAAAAATCTTAGTTTCAGAATAAGGTCCGCTCCCACAATGTGATTCGCGTTTAGATTTCGTTTGGAATCTCCAAACGCAAAAACGTCTCTTGTCGTGAGCGTGTGAATACAGACCCGGCTTTTGTTCGAGCACTATGTCAAAAGTGCATCTGTCCTTGCAATCATTTTCATTTCAGAACTAAATACAGCCTTATCATCAAAAGTCGTGGACGAGTCTGGCGCAGGAAAATATTACACTTCATAAAATTATGCAATTAAATCCTATTTTACTAGTAAGTTCATGCATTAAACTTTGGCACTTTTTTTTTTGTTGACGCGGGGAAACGCATTTACGCGCCTTCACCGGCCTTGTGTGGGGTCCAGTGGTGTGTGGGACTCGCGGCACATGATAGTGCCGAATACCCACAAAAACCACCACGCGTGCCATCAGTGCCGCCCTTGGTGAGGTGCCCCGGAATAACAATCATCAGGGCACCTCGACGGTAGTCAACCGCCTAAGCGACCAACTCCACCTCTACAGATGGAGTTGCCCAGCACTACAGGACGACCCCATCGACTTTGGAATAGTGCAATGGGGTGAGGTTCCCATTCTCGCCACATGCCCCGTGCGCAATGGCACAAATCTTCAGGGCACCTCGACGGCTAGTCAGCCCTCTAAGGGAACAACTCCACCTCCACAGATGGGGTTACTCCGCACTACAAGACAACCCCACCGACTTTGGGACAATGCAAGTGCCTTGCCCCGTGCGCAAAAGCGCCACCTCCTATTGCTCTTGGGTCCCCTCTTCTCATAAGAGGGGTACCGAGAGCGATTCCTCCTCCTGATTTTAAGCCCCTCTTCTTATAAGAGGGGTGCACAGATCCTCTTCGGTTCAATTGGCTTCGCCTGGGTGACCCAAGGCTAATAAGCCCCACCGCCACGACAAGGCTTGAACCATTGTGGGGAAACTTCAACGCTTTTATCAGTCTCTTTTAGCCCACTACTGGGATTAAACCTTTTAATAAAAAGTGTACAATAACATGTTTCTCAAATTTTAATTAAACGCTGTTTTTCACACTAACTTCTCTTGGCGGTAGAATGAGGTGACAACTGAGAAGTTGGCTATATACCGCAGGCGGCACCGTGCCCCAGGCCACTTAACATTAATTTCCTAAGCTTATCTACAGTTGGAGATAGGGACGCCCAAACGAAGTAGATATATTCTCGATTCTATATTTGTCACAAATAAAAGAATATGGATGCAACTTTGTATTATAAATTATATATCTAATGTAAGGGCAGAATAGGTCAAATAGTTGCAATATTATTTAAATATATGTGCATGTCTTGAAAAGGCCAATGTATTTCACTGCACCAATACTTTGCATATTTATACAAAACTTATTTCGCTCCAGGCCTCCTGGCATAAGTGTGATCGTTCCTCGAATATTTGGCATTACCATGTGAATTCTTTGACTGACATGCAACTGGGATACATATCTGGAGGCGAAGCCCGTGCTTAACATAACGCATTTCTTAGTGTTACTCGCGTGGCCTTCGTGTTCTTAATGATCGGAGTATGGGTTCGGGTGGTATTGATGGGATTAAAGTGTATTGATGTTGCGTATATATACGTCGTTCTAAGGGTACGATATTGGGAGTGTGTACGTAGATATTGTTAAAGAATGGGGGCAAACGAGCAATCGGAGCCTCTTTACGACTACCGAAGTCCATGAACATCCATACAATTACTATGCCGATCCTTTCCTGAAGTTTTACTTCTCTTGGCGCGTCAGGGAAAAATCCTGAGAGTAAGTTTTTACGATGTGCGTGCCCACGCCGTCACTAATAATCGCCTCCCTGAAGTTAGTTATAGTCAAAATTTTAGTTTTTCACTTGTTACACCAAAGAACTGTAATTTCTAGGGCGTGTGTACAAGTAAACGCACACCCATTTTAATGAGCTGTAACCTATCAATTTACGGTGTAAAAACTCTTATATATGCAAGTTCATATCGTTCTTTTGTGTTTTACTTATACTCATACTTAACTTGCTCATATTATGGTACGTATTACGTGCATATAGCTCGTGTAACAAATTTCTGCACGAGGCTTTACCTGTCTTCGACACAGATGAGATCACGGACAACAGCAAGCAAAATATTAAAAGTAACAAAAATGACGAACCCAACACCAAAATATTCGATAAAATATAACTCAAGTGTGAGTGGATATCATGCTACGAATTCGTATAATTTATCATATACTTATATTATATATACTTGTATATAATAAACCATACATTTAGCTTAAGCTAACCAAAAAAAATGTTTAGCTTCACGGAAAATTTTATCTTTAATATGATGTTATGTATTATTCGTATCCAAACCATGGCTCAAGATCAGCAGCATCGAATGTAACCTCGCAGTAAGGGGCCGTGAGGCAGGAATGCGTTTTTTATTACAACCATTTATGATACACCACGATTATTAACAGTTTATTATATTTTTATATTAATGATCTGAATCGTTATTCTTAATGTTTAGTAGCGGTCGATTTGGTACCCACAAACTCTCGGTATTGTTTTTGAGATTTTTTGTTCTATACTTATCATATTCCACAAAAACGTACCCTTTTTGAAATATTTTATGGTTATGACACGAATGATGATGGAAGATAAGATAATAATTAATTGTAATAAAAATGTTTGTATTATTTTATATGTGACTTTACGATAAACGTCTTTTTTGGTGTTTTGATACGGTTTTATATCATTAATAATTTTAATAACACTAAAATTCATGAGTAAATTTTTATCATAATTGACGAAAAATTTTCGAATCAATACGAAGTATGCTGTAAGCCTGAGTAAAAAAATAGATATTAAATAACAAAAGAGACAAAGTATCTGGCTTCAGACAGACGGAGTCTCACATTAATAATATAATAATAATATTTATTACGTAAATGTACACAATATACTGTAATCATAAAAAAGAAGCATTGAAGATTGCTTTTGTTTCAGTTTAATCATCTGGAATTAAATTCATATCGCGCCATAGTTAGGCAATACAAGAAAGGGATGTGAAACCTTTTGTTATCCTATAACATTAATCTACAAATTTATTTTGATTATAAATATTTTATGTGTATAAGTTTCCACAAAATTATTTTCTTGAGAACAACAGACATGCTTCTCTTAATCCGAAATCTTGTGAAGATAAATGTAATACATCTGTGCAAATCTATATGTACACAGTGAAGCATCAGTGAAACCTATACCGGGTGAGGTAAGGGCGGCGTATTCAGTGGCCGGTACCTGCGCACACAATAGTATAAATCAAAACGTCATTGTGCCAACACAATACAGTCAAGTGGTTCGAGAAGCTTTTGTTAACATTCTAACAGGCAGACGTAGCGCGTCGCCACTTCGACTTACGTCTGCGTCGCCTCAACTTGAAGCAAATTAAATAATGCTTGTATATCCGCCTGCTTCAACATTTTTTATAGTATAGGAGGGCAGATGAGCAATTGGAGACTATTGACGACTGACGCCTATAGAATAAAACAGATCAGGGACATCCACAAGAAAAAATATTAGTAAATACACAATATAAACAAGCCGAGCTTACATATATTTACGTGTTAAACTTTTCTTTAAAAAAATCAACTCATATCTTACGCCATTTGATTTAGGTACGATGACCAACACAAGTCTTGACTAAGATAGACTTACTACACATCGTTTGGGTCATCATGATAGTTTTGAATTTGATTTTGAATATTATTAAGCTACTTTAATTTAAAGGAAAAGACAACCCTACCCCTCGGTAGGGTTTTTATAGGTAATTGAAGATGCCTTATGTGATCCAGTAAAGATTGTGATGGATATCACAATCTTTACTCGGAAGTCGTATTCTAATTTACCATTAAACTGTAAAGTAGATAATCCCTAATTCTCTTATCTATATATAATATATTCAATGTTAATAATATTATAACCTTCCGTAGCAAACAATACTTGGATTGTAACTTTTAAATTAGTCCTCCTTGTAAATATCAATGCATAATTTATTATTTAAACATATTGTTTTTAAATTTTAGTTTTCATATGAATGTTCATATAATTTTATCGACCGCTATACGAAATATTGACTAATCAAACGAACTTTGTATGGTTAAAAAAATTGCCGCGAATTGTCACTATCTGAGAGAACAGGTGGTGTCAGATGCTACGTACTCTACATATGGACTCTACATTGTCCCTGATGACCGTCGTTTTACAAAAGGGACAAACATAATTTATAAAAGCATTTATACTTATCTCGTATATATTGACAATCTGATGCAGTGAGTGGTTATTGTAGGCGGACCCTAAGGGCTATTAGACAACAGAAATGTTATAAATTGTTAGAGTAAAATTATCTGTATTGCGCAATTGCGCCATATGCGTATAATAATGGCTATTTAGATATTTATAATAATATTCACATCAGCGAAGATTTATAGAGAAATTATTATTTAAATAGTAATCATAAATGTCGGTGAAGACAATTAGTGACAAAACTCAATTTTATGATTATAGTCAATCGATAAAATGAACAGTAGAAAAGCCTTCTCAAACAAATTAGATAGCAACGGATAAACTTATGTTGATGATGAATATTATTCTAGAAATAAATGCTAACGTGATTTTATAAGTATGTATAAAAATCTGCGGATATTTACGGGCATTGATAATCACTTTTCAACATAAACTATTCTTTACCGCCTTTAAACAATAGAAAAAATATTTAGTTATACCATGAACATCCTACCACATTGTCAGATTTCAGTAGGTACTGACAAAAATATCTAAACTGGGACAAACTGTGCTATTTATTTACTGTCAGTTATTGATATCGCGTGGTAATTGTGCCGAATACCCACAAAAACCAAAGTGCCATCAGTGCAGCCCTTGTTGTTGTGCCCCGGAATAGCAAATCTTCAGGACACCTCGACGGCTAGACAGCCCTCTAAGGGACCAACTCCACCTCCACAGATGGGGTTACCCAGGGTTGTCTTGTGACAACCCCACCGACTTTAGGACTCTGAAATGGGGTGAGGTTCCCATCCTCGCCCCTTGCCCCGTACGTAAAAGTGCTACCTCCTATTGCTCTTAGGTCTCCTCTTCTCATAAGAGGGGTACCGAGAGCGATTCCTCCTCCTGATCTTTAAGCCTCCTCTTCTTATAAGAGGGGTGCACAGATCCCCTCAGTTCATGTCGACCGAAATTTATTTATTTTGTTTGTAGATTAATTTTGAAGATTATTTTTTTACTTTTAAGGTATAGTACAGGGCTTGATAGTTTTTATCATAGCTCAGTCCTGTAGGACAATATTAGGATAGGTCGAGTTTTGGAAAGAGTTCAACGCGCACTCGCCTCTTCTGTTCTATCTGCTGGCAAACTTGTTGCTCTATGACTGTTTAGATACACGTGTCTTCCACATATAAAATATTAATTTTATTCCGTATTCATTATATTTAAACTCTGATATTTAATTTATTATTATAATAAAATGTACGTAGAAAGTATAAAGTCACTCTATATCTAATAAGAAGCGATGAAAAAAATCTCTCCCTTCGGCTATACAGGCATTTTAATTGCCTTACCGGCTATAATATTAAATCATCGGTGATGCTACGGGTACCGACAAAAACTATTTAGGTCCAGTTTCACAGAGTTGTATTATTGTTCGTATCAGTCCTAGCACGGGCTACAATGCGTAGTTATTAAACTTTTGTAACGTGGCTTTTTTCTGTCAGCGTAGAGACTCCGGCGCATACCTGCGTCTTTCTCGACGTTTACCTGTGCTTGTAAGAGCGCAGAACGACTTTATACAGAGCTAGAAACTTGTAGACACCTCACTAAAAATATTATTCCATTACAATAGTAATTAGAGTAGTGATTGTTTACATTATTGTCTTTGTTGTTGTTTGAGTGTTATAAATATGATTTTGGAATTAGTGTAGTCAATTATTAGGGTTTATTTTTCATACCCACAAACGAGTAGAGTTATTATTTATATGACTGATGTGTGATAAGTGAAAAGACAATACAAACAATGACAAGGTTCCTCAAATTTTGTTCTGTCGAATCAGAGTCACATTCTTCGATCCATACTAACGTCTAAACTTTTGGATTCATCTTAGTAAGATATTTATCTTACTATAAGCGATAACTATAGGCTGTATGCAGTAAATGAAAAATAAACGAAATACTTGACTTTATAATTTACAGGTCTAATGAAACATGCTTCAATTGGACATAATCTAATAATAATACTTCCAAACTTTATGGCAAAGTACAAAAAAATTGTATAAATTAACTATTGTAAATAATATAATCGTAATCACTTCAGTAAACTAAACTTTTCCCGCCCTAAAGTCTACAACACAATTCTGAACATTTATAGCTCTACAACTGCGCCCGCGCATCGTGAGGTTTGGAAACCGGGCTGGCCAGTACACGATGGAAGTTTGTGGTGATCGGTTGTGTCTAGTGCGTTGCGAGTGATGTCGCAGCATGTTTGCTGGCCGTGCTTTGTTATGGTGCCTGTGCTTGGACGCGCTCTGGTCGACGAGCGCGGCCCGCTCGCAGCGGGTGCATCATGTCGTGCCCCCCCGGAACAAACACTCGTCTGAATTTGTTAAGGGCAAAAGTAAGTGTCACCCACGGCGCTTTCACAACACACCACTACACAACGTTTTGTCATACTTAAGTGTATTCTTACAACTTCTACTGATAGTGTTTTGTAAATAAATATTAATCTGAATTGGCTACAAATTTGCGTGTAGTACTTGTTAAGTGTTATTATTACCATGAATAAAAATATTTTTAAACATTGATCGATACTACATATCACCACAATGTGCAGATGTAGAGCTAAATCAAAACATTGTCTCCAAATATATATTAATAAATAAGATATTACAAATTTAATTTTTAATACGAATTAAACGTAATATATAGTTAAAATGAACACCGTACGCTAATCACTTAGTATAAAATACACAAAGCTTATCTAAAACAAACGTAACCTTATAGAGTGTTGAAAGTGGGTACTCTATAGGGGCTACGTATGGCCTCTATCGAAACAATTAACTTCGACGATATTGTTTCCCGAGACAAACTGTTTTCTTTGAATAGGTTGAGATGAAAGAGCAAGGTGTGGGTGCATTGTGTTGTGCTTCAAATTTAAGAAACCTACGCTTTGCCAACATAATGAATATATTTCACTAGTGCTTATACGGATATTGTATTAAACCGTTAGTGCTCATTTGAACTCTTAAGAAGGTCTAAAGTTTTATGTTTAGAATGTCAATATTTATTTGGATGTTTAATTGTTGTTGCTATATCAGGGCTGTCTAGAATGGTAAATAAAGTAATTTTATTCTAACGAGAAGTTCGTCCTATTGACATATACTCTATCACAGCAATTAAGAATTTAAAAAATATAAATAACTTACAAAATACTATAGAGTTAAGTTACGGTTAGAAGTCCTTAATTAGAATTGATGATGAATGATTTAAGCGGTACCTAAGGGTATAAAATTGGCCCTATTCTTTATTTAAACTTGAACTTAAAGTAAGGGTTTCGGTCATGTGAACAACAGTAAGTTTTCCAAGTGTAGCGAGTGGCACCTATTATATTCTGACGCCCACTTACTTATTGAATACCCAAGCGAGCTTTATAAGCATACTTCAAGTACCATAGTCGAACACGCGCGACTGTGGGTGAGAGGATTAGCAGTTTTCAATATATGCTATATATGCATAGCGAGTAATATTAGTCCAAAAAGTAAATACTACTAAATGATCAAGCGATAACCGGTACTATGGATTTTAACTCGCCTTTAATGCATTAAAATTCTATCCAATTTGTATCGAGATAAATATGTAGAAATTAGTAGCAAAGTATTACGGGAAAAAACCTAAATGTGAGGGATATAAAGACACCGAGAGTATCCTGCGGTAAGGTAACAATCGACAATACAAACGACAATATACCTTGAGATCTCGTTTTTCTCCACAGCTGCTAAATTTACATTCAGCTTGACACCTTGATAGGTGTATTTTAATTAGTAATTATTAATGATTCGTTTCCCACCTGGTTAACAGTTGACCAACACTTCGTTTTCCTAAATGCGGCCTCCACTCGGTTACTTACTGGTCCATCTGCCATCTGTTCTTCTGAGTGTGTTGCCACTTCAGCGAGCCTATTATTATATACCGTTCACCAGGTGGGAAGACGATCTCCGTGCAGTAGCCGGTCCGGGATGGATGCGAGTAGCAGGAGATCGGTTGTCCAGGCGTTCATAAAGAGGGCCCTATGTCCAGCAGTGGACCGATAAGGGTTGATAATAATAATAATAATAATAACAATAATTCAGTTAATGCGTAATTGTTAATAATTAATATTTAATTATTTCATTTGGTGGTCGATTTTATATCGAGGTTTGATTTCAAAATCACTACGCCATAGAATTGATAAAAAGTATTTTATTTATTTATTTATACTTTATGTACACAAAATATATTACAACTAAATCAGAAACTATAAAAGTACATTGGTGGAATTAAACATGGATGCCTAATTTCCATCGTAATTCGCAACGAACTTTATACATCCGAGGAAATATTGTAGTATTGCAACCCAGCCACTAACAGGAAGGGCATGATTTTGTGCTTAATCCCAGCACACCAGAACTGTGTAATCTTATTGTTATATCACCGGTTATCGTCTTACTGTCGCGGACTTTAGGCTCAGTGAGAGTTGCGACCGGATCATGACCTCTATAAATCTGTGGGTCAGAAGTAGCTAAACCCTATCTTTTCCTCAACACAATTCCTGTTACATGTTTAACATGAACGTCAATATACCATGCTTATGTCGGCTCAAAAAATAAAAAAGGTTAAACTCATAACGCATTCAGCGTGGCGTTAAGTTTAAATTATTTAACTATAACACAAAAGGCTTACTGAAAATTTGCCATTACCTTAACGATTCGTAACTCTAAACTTGTTTTTTTTTCGGTTGTTATGGAATTCCGATACTTTATTGCGTTGCCACTCAAAGGTCCTTTGTTTTATTTTATTGATAGTCGGTACTTCAACTAATGGTAGATGAAATACACGTCTTACTTAACGAATTCGTACCGAGTAAACCGTTGAATGTGTTTTGGAAGTAGTCAAGACAACACATACGTGAAAGAACCAGTTTTATTTTAGGACTGAAACATATGGATGGCCATAACTATAACTCGCCATCTATCACAGTCACACCTATAGATAGCTCGGTCTTGGCGTCTTTTTTTTTGGTGTGTTGGTTACGTGCTACTGACTATGACTACGTGGCTCTGCATGATACACAGTGGTTCTATTCTACTCGAGGCATACAAAAAGAGTCTTGGAGTTCTTTCAACGAGAAAGGTGATAATAACAATTCTTTTAAGTAGACTATCTTTAGTGGATGTATTTACAATTGTTATTAGAACTTGGTTATGATAAGGCTAATAGCTAAGTGGGGTTCAAACTTCAACGTAACATCACATGTTGTACACGATGTGGTTTCGTGGAAAACTACTATCGTCGCAGACATTAACGACACGAGGCTAGTAGGTAGTTGTAAATTTGGACAAAATAACGGCTTTCTTTTGAGTAAACTTCTCAATAAATCTTGTGACTTAACTGTGTAGTTTCCTTGACGTTAATGTTCTTTTCAGGTCCTTCTAAGAGCCGGACTAGAATCGAATCGGTGGAACAGTTGACATTCAAAAAGATTCTTATTGTTTAGACAAACAATGTTTGCTAATTCGTATTCCATAAAATAAAATCTCTTAAATGGCAGGCCTACCATACTAATATCTTTAGCTACTCTGATCAGAATTATCTAAAAAAGAAAGTGTAGTACATGCGCTGAAATGAAACAGTTTTCTAACAGTTTGGCACGAGTCCGAAGTTTCTTCGAAATCAGAAGTAGTAGAAGATAATTAACTGTTACATAAAAACACTAAAACACAAACGGAATGTGTTATACTTTATTCAGTTGTATCACAAGCTTCATGTTTGTTTTTAACGTCACTAAAAAGTCACAAGTGAAAGTCACTCAATACGCTAGATAAAATTGTTGTAAAATAATCTAAAATATTGGATTTATGAATATCATACATAATCAATATAAGACTCATGCACTTATTTCAATGTCCATACAAATTTGATCCTTGTACTAGAGTTAGAACCAAGAAATGAGAGCTCAGAGAAAATGGAGCTGAATGAAATAACTCACTTCTCTTTATGGATTCACAAGTCTATACTTATTATTCTTAACATTATGATTATGTAAAGCGACATACGTTATGATAAAGTAGATTCGTGTATGTGTTTATTATATTATCTATATATGTTTGTATTACATATTGATGTCTTAAGTATACGCGAATGTTACTCATTACAGTACTTACTATTACGGATTTTATCGCAGTTTATTTATTTAGCTAGCTCAACGTTTCAGAAGCTTTACAGCAACCGTGTTCATGGTACGGTCAAATCTGTAAAAGGAGTTTTATTATAACGTTTATATTTTTTTACGTCGTGGAAAAGATTTATAGACACATAGATATTCCGATAATGGTAATACTATAATTAACTATTTACAGTTAAATTTTTACGCCCAGGAAATAATACGCTCCGTGTATGGGTAAAGACAATCATCAATATAAATTCCTTACAAGAATATAATTTCGATAATAATACCTAAACTTAGAAGTCACATACTCGGTCACATAGTTACAGTAATTGAGATTTCTATAATAAAAAAGTCACACTTTCAGAGACACAGAGGCTTCTTTAAACACCAAGGCGACCCATACCATGCTAAAGTAGTGACTCAAATACAAGATGTAAATACATCTTGTATTTAAATTTCACTCTTGGAACATATAATGTTGTACTACACGAATCATTATTGACTGATCTAATATTATATTATCTCTCTATCCATTTATCTATGGCATAGGTCTACGACCTGGTATTGACCCCAGACTCTAACTGGAATATTCTTAAATTATTAACTCTACATAGAGACTTACGAATTAAATTTAAAACAAATCGTGATAAAAACTTACGACGTTGTTAATGCATTGTGTTACCATTAACATCCTCGTAATCTCGTAAGATCTAGGTTAAATATCAAACGGTAAATGATTGTAGACGAGAGGCTTAATGTATAATTTATCAATAAACACTATTATTTAAATAATATAGACGCCTACTTGCCGTGGAACATTTAGCTCCGAAGTTGTCACTTGAAAACTTATTTTTTGATTAATACCACGTGTGCTGTTGTGTGACACTCTGTTTTATTAGGGCACTGGCGAAAGTATGTGTTGTTGTTACATATAAAGCCAATATTGAAACTAGCTTCACAAACATAGAAATATCTGAATTTGGCTACATTTTTTTATAAGATGTAACAAACAGTCATCTAATGCACGATGGGTGGGATATACAGATCTTTGTCATCTTCTATGATCCTCGTTGTATAAACCTGAGAACGTATCTCTTTCTTTATACCGTGTGTACTATGTTTAACTGTAGTTAAGTTACAGGTAAAGTTACAGTACAATCCTGGTTATCGAGATTTGACTACAAAATAATGCCAATTCGTACTAGATAATCCTAATATTAATTGTAAAGAGGTAAAGTTCGTTTCCTTTTTTTGAGATCTAAACGTATGCTGTGGAAGCGAAGAGAAGCCAAATACATCTTCTTCGAATTGCATGTTTCATCAGATAGCTACTGCGTCCGTAAAGGGCAATATTAGTAAATATTGATCAGAATTATTTACTAACAGAAAGCTACACTAAACAGGCGTGGCATCTAACTTATAAATGCGTAAGTTTGTACGGATGTTTGTAACTCACATACGCCAAAACTACTGAACGGATTTTGATGACACTTTGAAATATTGTTAATTATACACCAGAATAACTTATACGCACACATACATAGAGATACAAACTTTCGCACGTGGTTCTATCGGAAGCCTATGTGGACGAAATCACGGGCAACAGCTATGACACTATATAATTTGTAATAAGATAAAACAAATTTTATATATGTACTAGCTGACCCGGTAAGCGTCGTTTTGTCATATAAATTATTTCTAGGTATTCCCACTTAAGGGTATGAAAAATAGATAATAGCCGATCTTCGGACCTACTGAATATGCAAATAAAATTTGGTAAAAATAGGAAAAGTCGCTTGTCAGGAGTGGAGTAACTAACATTGTGACACGAGAATTTTCCATATAAGATGTCTTCTTGTGATACGATACTTTTAGTTATATATACGAAAGATTGTAAGTTTATTATTCCGCCACGCAATGTCTACTAAATTAGATTCGGGTGAATAGCACAGAGATGGATTACAATACATACTTTACATTTTATCACGAAAATCCCGAGAAAGGAAAGGTTCTCTCTATCTCTCTAGTATTCCCATTTAACCTATCACAGATTCTACAAGGGTAAAGCCGGGATTTACAACCGTTTGAACCACTAGTACTATGAGAAATAATGTATAAACATTTAAATTATTTAAAAAACATTGATACAACTATTTGAAAAATATCTAGATAATAGTGTGATATTGATGATGATGATGTCCAAATGTGATGAACTGACCTTCCATCCTCCTATTAGATGTGACGTGATGATTCGTCCGATGTCCATCTGCACAGCAGTGGGTGTGTATATAGGGGTTGAAAATATAATAAAAAAGTAGGTGCTAATAAAATACATAGTGTCATTGGAAAAAACTCGTGTGGCATTTGTGTGTAGTTATATAATATATCAATGGTTGTAGAGTGGAGGCCGCGTTTGGAAAGACAAAGTGTTGGTCGACTATTCAACAGGTAGGAGGACAGTAGCTTGCTCGGTATGTACCCGAATACCAGGAGATTGTCTTGGCGTATATTGAAAGAGTGTAGCAGGAGTATATCTAGTGTATCCAGTGGATCGATAGTGGATGCTTAAGATGTCGATCAAGCTATCAAAGTCTAGGGTCTGCTAAAGATGTCGATCAAGCGATCAAAGTCTAGGGGCTGCTAAAGATGTCTTATAATAACTAACTGATACACGTGATGTTTCTTTAGCATCACTAACTCCCTATAAGGAAAATTATATAAACACAAATACTAAGAAATATTTAATGGCTTGCACAAATGGTGGGCTTTTTACACATGTTTAAGGAAAACTTATATGAGCTGAGTGCTACCTGAATTTAACCGTTAACTGAGACAGTAATAGCAATGAATATAACATCAATATTTTTGAAGTTGTACTTCTTTTGGCGCGTTAAAGTGTGAGTACATTTTTATGATGCGCGCGTAAATCGCGACGAATAACCGACACCCTGGAAATGACATACAGCCTCCGACCTCTTGCTGAATGAAGAACAGTAATGAGGTATCAGTCTGGGTTATGGTATACATGGAATTGGCCCAATATTGAGAAATATTGTGACAGTACCAGACGTCAAAATAGAAAGTATCCTTGTGCCCAGCTCAGAGAACGAGTGCCCCCTTCAGCAACCACCAAGCAGTCAATACTGCGTGCTCGGGTAGCAGATAAAAACAGACTCTCGATCACACGATATGTGCTATGTTATAAACAGATCCATACTTTTAAATTAATAACAATATTTATGCATCTCCTGTTTTTTTTAATATGTTATATTTTTAAAAAGTTATTCTTGTTAAATAATTCCTTATAATATAAACATTTTTAATCACCAGGCTTATCGATGGCGGTATTTACAGAAAACTATTGATGAACCTTATTATAAGTCGCGTTGATCAGGTTATAATGATATGCTAGATTCCATCAGTTTTCGGGTTTTTTGACCCGGATGATTGAAGCCGAGTATGTGATGTCGAAATGTGTTAATAACGACAAATAAGAGACCGAATTGTCTCGTGTCCGCTTGTTGATTTTTAAAAGTATTGAATAATTATTTGCGTCGGCCTTTTTTAGCGATTTTATATTATTCACCTATTTACTTGATTATTTAGTGTCCGAAATAGTGTCAAACCTACGACAAAATATTTTAATTTTAAGCTTTGAATAATAATGTACTAATTACCTAATCACGTTACCTAATGAATCAAGGATCTTAAGTCGAAATTAAAGTATTAGTAAGTACATATAAAGTGTGTACAAGATTAGAATTATATTCGAGACGGCATGTAGAAAAGAATATTTATCAATATAAGATAAAAGTATTGCTCTAATAACTTAACACGGAATTGCTCAGAAACTGAGAAACAACTGAAATTAAATATAAAACATTTTTTATTTCATTATTATTCTATTTCAATAACTCTATAGAACAACCACAGTCGCTCAATGTTCGAATGAGCTAACTTTCTTAAATATACATCACTTTCTACAAGCTAATAAACACAATGAGGATTTGTATTGAAGGGTTGAGTTACCCGAATGAAATGTTAGTGGATCAAAACTGGTTCCAATGATTCAGAATGCAAGTAACTGGATAAAAACATTGGCCTGAGACAAACCAGTCGCCTAGCTTTACACACCGAGCACTTATAGGGGCACACACTGAGCGGATGGTTAAGTGCGAGTTGCTCTGCTTGCAAAGGAAATTGCAATAATTTTTCCAGTGTAATGACTCCGTAATGTCAGGAAACTGATTTAATCGTTATATTTAACGCGCAAACGTGCGCTGTTTTTTCTCCAGTTATACAGTATTGTTAATGTATTTTTGTTACACGTTGTCAAATATGATATTTATTTGTCCAATTTTTAAAATGTTTCATTATTAAGTGTTAGTGGCTGCGCGCCGCGATTTTCTACAGTTTCGTGCATAACGCACGATATATGGATAAATAATTCAAATATTCATTTCATTTATAAAATAGACACAAAAATCTGTCCAACCGTTACAGTGATACGACACTTTAATATATTTAAAAATTTAAATAAAATAAATGAACGTGACGTTGTCAAGCAACGTGTTGAAATGTACATACTTTGTTTTTGCAAGATATAGCAGTTTTTTCGACGTGATAAAAATCTGTGCTTTTAGAGGCAGCGAGCGCGACGTAACATTCACACATCAAAACTATCACCCGTGTCATCGGCTCTGCATCTGGGTCGACCGGACACAGGATTTCTACGGCCCACGCGTCATATACAGCCAAATTCAATATCAACAAATTAAAAGCGTGTTTCACACTATTCAAAGTCATTCGATATCGATCTTGTGTGGGTGGTACACAGACCAAATATTGAGGGTACGAAATGGCATGATGAAAAATATACTTCTAAAGCAATATCACATAACGATTTTGGTATTTTCAATGTTGCATGATTGTTTACTTCGGTTAACTTATATTTACGCAATCCATATATTTTTAGTATGGTAACAGTCAAATACCAAAACAAAAAAGAGGCTACTTAAAATTATAAACTGCCACAGGATGGCTTATATACAACGAAGATGTTTCATAGTCTTTAGTTATAATATTATATTATGAAGATTTGTTGTATATTTTTAGATTTTAACGGATGTAGTACATTAATAATTATAAAATTTATATTCTCAGAATGGAACGCAAGCTACAGCCTCATTCCACTTGTGATATCAATTAGTTAAACATTTATTTTAGGTCAAAACACACAGAGATTTACACCTCAGCGTAAGCTAAATGCTACCTTGAAAATCTAGGTAACACATCTTAGCACATAGATTATATAAATTAGTGTTAAAATTTTAAATTAACATGTACGATAGACTCAATTTGTGTTAATGAGGTTAAATTAGTGTAAAAGAATTTTATTTATTTGTTTAAACTTAAAATATTTTGCTTATTTGTTTTAAGATGACCTATTGGGCTGGGTTAGGAAAGAGGCGGCAACTGCTGTGTACACATGACTGTGTTTATAGCTATAAATAGTCGGCTGTGCTATACAACAAATAATGCCCTTTGATAGTATAATTACAACTAAATAAAGAAATTAAGTAGAAAACAGTGTCCTCCCTTACGGAGCTCCTGTTATAACAGCTAAGACAAAAAAGAACATCTTTAAGTGAAATACTTTGCAGGAGAATTGATATTATACCGGAGTTTCCTAAAGTATCGAATAACGGCTGTGGTAAATACACTCGACTTTGATGAAGTGTTCCAAAAAATCCATTGTGTATCCGAGCAGGTAAAAGTGTACCTTGCTCGAAAAAACTTTTTTTTTACCTATGTACTACAAATATTAACAAAAGATAATGGATTCTTTAGATTTCTTTTACACAGGAAATCGCTTTACATTGTACATAGGCAATTATATAGTCTTTATGATATTATTGGCTGTTTGAGAATATTAAAAATTATACATATTCATAGAAATTCTATGTTCTACATTGAACTATTACTAACATAATGATCTCATCTAATGTAGATCGATAATCTAAAGGTAGCATTTGTTAAGTGCTGTTAAAATGAAATAGACAGAAATGTAGAATTTTAGAATAACGCAAATTCAAAACTACTAAAAGGTGAATTCGGCGTGATATTAGGTGTATTGCATCATGAATCGTGGTGTTTTTCATTATAGTTGCGTACGGCGTACAAAGAGTCGTGTAGAGGATTTTCATAGTTAAATCACAAATAGCGGTATTAAGTGTAGCGTAGTATAAAAACTGGCTTGTGCCCGCCCACACGGCACCGCCTCTTCGTTAGACGCTTAGATTCCTACTTGGACGCATATTAAATGTACAATAATAGTGCTGGTTTGTTGCTTAAGCTGTAAATGTTACGGAGAAAGTTTTATTGTGTTTAAGTATAATAAAAGTTAGTACCCTTATTTTCTAATACTAACATGGAAATTATTATTGAGAGAAATAAATAATTGCGCGATTCTTCAAAGGAAAACATATGACGTATAGCTTGTTTGCAGTACCTCGCGGTTTCACCCGTATACTCGGCCGTAGCGTAATCGCATAACCTTCCTGGATAAGCGAACTACCTGACACTGAAAGAATATTTCAAATCGGACCATAAGTTCCTGATATAAGTACGTTCCAACAAATGGACAAAATCTTCAACTTCATAATATTAGGTATAGTTTGGTTGACATAAAATGTGACTTATATAATAAATATAAGTCTACACCAGACTATATCACTTATATCTTATATTCTGGTGTCGTAAAATAATGAATTGTCGAAATAAAAATAATTCCTCAATTATACCAAAAAGGTGGACTCTCTTGTTGGTGATGTTTGTTCGAGCTAATCTACGAAATTACTGGACCGATTTTAATACTTTTTCCAATAGATGTGTGTGGAACCTGAAATATAAGGTTACATGTAATTTATTTCCCTTCAACTTACACACTTTCAATGTTTTTACTGACATATAGGTAAAGCTTGTAATAAATTATAAAGATAACAAAGATAAATTACTAAAAATATATTCTTTCTTTACAGTTTGCATTGGGACCAATGGACGGATGTCAGTGCCTTCGAATCGTGACACGCACTACAGGAATCTTCGTGACAGATTCACCAACTGCACCTACGTCGATGGTAACCTAGAATTGACCTGGCTTCATAATGAAACTATGGACTTGTCCTTTCTAAAGGATATACGAGAAGTCACCGGTTATGTTTTAATATCGCATGTAAAAGTTCTTCAAATCATATTGCCCGAATTACAAATAATACGTGGACGAACTCTCTTCAAGTTGAATGTGCGTGAGGAAGAATTTGCACTTTTGGTGACAATGTCATCTGCTAATACATTAGAACTTCCATCATTGCGTGACGTTCTAAGGGGGAGCGTTGGTATTTACAATAATTATAATTTATGTCATGTAAAAACCATAAACTGGGATGAAATAATAACCGGAGTTAATGCAACATACGTTTTTGTTTACTCCTTCGGTGTACAGGAAAGGGAATGTTCGTGTGACGCAAGTTGTGAGGGCGGATGCTGGGGCGACGGCCCTGAAAATTGTCAAAAGTTTTCTAAAACAAACTGTAGTCCACAATGTGCACAAGGACGATGCTTTGGCCCTAATCCAAGAGATTGTTGTAATACATTCTGTGCGGGAGGCTGTAAAGGACCGTTACCAAGTCAATGTTTGGCTTGCAGAAACTTTTATGACGAAGGAACGTGTTCGCAAGAGTGCCCTCCAATGCAAAAGTATAATCCCACCACATATTCATGGGAACCAAACCCAGATGGAAAATATGCTTATGGTGCCACATGCGTACGTAATTGTCCAGAACATCTATTGAAAGATAACGGAGCATGTGTAAGGAGTTGTCCACCGAATAAAACGGCCGTAAATGGAGAATGTACACCATGCAATGTAACTTGCCCAAAAACCTGTCATGCTGAAAAACCGATACATGCTGGAAATATAGATAGCTTTCGAGATTGTACTATTATTGATGGATCAATAGAAATACTGGAGATGACCTTCACTGGTTTCCAACAAGTTAATCCTGATTATACGTTTGGGGAACGTTACCCACCTATGGCTCCCGAGGCCCTCGAAGTATTCAGTACAGTGCGCGAAGTAACTGGGTACTTAAATGTGCAAGCAGTTCATCCCAATTTTACGAGTTTATCATATTTTCGCAATCTCGAAACTATTGGAGGACGTCAAGTCGTCGAAAACCTCTTCGCATCATTATATATCGTAAAAACGTCTTTACAATCACTCGGACTCAAATCGTTGAAGAAAGTCAATTCGGGAGCCATAGCAATTATGGAAAATGTACAACTATGTTTTGCTGAAAAAATTGCTTGGTACAAACTCGTCAGGTCGAAAGATCATAAACAGATAATACAGAAAAACGGAGACCGAAAATCGTGTGGTGAGTTGTATACAGCTATGCGTTATTTTTCGAGGATCCTCGGTTAGGTTAGAATAAGTCAGCTCATGCAATGTTTTTCTTTGTACTCCTAATGCAGCCTGCGATTTTATTGTCTTTCTGTTTTGTCGTAATGTGCAATTATGTTTACATTACTTGTTATTATCAATGAAATAGAATAAAAACTAAAACACTAACAGCTTAGCGCTCAGCGATTCAAGAAAGATTTCATATATGCAATTTAAATATCAATATCAGCTTTATAATCGTCATCCTTCACAAAAATAAATTCATTAACTTTTATATATTTATAATATTACAAGAAAATAAAAACTGTCATCATTTTTAAAGCTGATATTGATTGTTGAAGCTCTCCAGAAGTATCCATAACACTTTTGTGTCGTTAATTTTTCTACAGAAAATGCTAGCTTGGTGTGTGATCCCCAATGCTCGTCGGACGGCTGCTGGGGACCAGGCCCAGACCAGTGTCTCTCCTGTGAAAATTATACGTTTGGAGAAACATGTATTCAAAACTGCTCTGTCCATCCAGGGTGAGTATTTTAATTTGAAAAAGCACTTTAATGTTTAGAATGCCTCGCGACTGCTATTTTATTGACTTCCTTACTCAAATGATTTGCAATATTTATTGAAAGTACGTGAGGCGTAGCCTAATGTAGAAACTTGATATGCCGTTTATAACGAAACAGCTATATAAGAGAGCTCTGAAAGGCCTTATAACATGTAATAAAATTATATGATATACCCTGATTCTACTCTATTGGTCGTAATCTATAAGTTTATCATTGCCAAAATTAAACTTGGTTACATACCTATGTTATTGTGATGATGATATGGTGATAAAAAAAAATCTTTATTTCTTTCCAATAATTTGTAAGATCTTTTTAAGAGATAATTTGAGGACTAGAATTAAGCAGAAATTTGTATGACTAATGATGTACATGCATTTGGGACAAAAAACGATGTCTATGTAAGAAACTCACAAGAATAAAAACTTTATTTATTATTTTCAGATTATACAAATCAGGTCCTAAGGTATGCGAGCAGTGCCATTCTGAGTGCATGGATGGTTGCACGGGACCAAGTAGGGCCCACTGCACTAAATGTATGCATGTCCGTGACGGACCATATTGTGTCGCAGAATGTCCAGATTCTAGATATGCTTCAGCGAATGGCACATGTGAACTTTGCCACCAAAATTGTATCGATGGCTGTACTGGTCCCGCAAATACAGTGGGTGAAGGAGCATGTAAATCTTGCAGGAAGGCCATTATAAGTGTAGAAGCCAACGTCGAGAGTTGTCTAAGTGAAAATGAACCATGTCCAGATGGGTATTATAACGAATGGGTAGGCAACGTAAAGCCTCTTGAAGGAAAAGTTAAAGTAGCATGTCGAAAATGCCACCCACTTTGCAATAAGTGTACAGGTTTTGGTATACACAGACAAGTATGCCAAGTTTGTAATGGATTCATGCGAGACGATCAATGCCAGGACGAATGCCCAAGTGAGTACTTTACGGACACAGAAAATCGTACCTGTGCTCTATGCCACCAAGAATGTCGTGGTTGCACCGGCCCCTCCTCAACAGATTGTATTAAATGTAATGGACTGAAAATATTCCACGCTGGTTCGAATTCGAAAGAATTTAATTGCACTGCAACATGTCCAGATGATATGCCAAACAAAATATACTTTGACGAACTTTTGCAGAATCCTATAGAAGAACCGTACTGTTCAGCACTACCTGGCGGTCCTAATATGGCAACTGCAAAAATTTCGACTGTATTAGTGATCATTCTCGTATTAGCGTTTATACTTATAGTGATTTTGGGTATTATTGGGTACGCCTGTCGACAAAGGGCTAAAGCCAAAAAAGAGGCTGTCAAAATGACAATGGTTTTAACTGGCTGTGAAGACAACGAACCTCTCCGGCCAACTAACGTGAAACCCAATTTAGCAAAATTAAGAATAGTTAAAGAAGCTGAACTTAGAAGGGGTGGAATGTTGGGTTTTGGAGCGTTTGGAAAAGTATATAAAGGCGTATGGGTGCCTGAAGGCGAAAACGTGAAAATACCCGTAGCAATTAAGGTTCTTAAAGAAGGAACTAGCGCTAATACAAGCAAAGAATTTCTTGAAGAAGCATATATAATGGCAAGTGTAGAGCACCCGAACCTCCTTCAACTCTTAGCTGTATGTATGACAAATCAAATGATGTTAATTACGCAACTGATGCCCTTAGGGTGCTTACTGGATTACGTAAGAACACACAAGGAGAAAATCGGATCTAAGGCATTTTTAAACTGGTGCACCCAAATTGCCCGTGGTATGGCATATTTAGAAGACAAACGCCTAGTCCATAGGGATTTAGCTGCTCGAAACGTTTTAGTCCAAACACCAAATTGTGTAAAAATAACCGATTTCGGCTTAGCGAAATTATTAGACATTAATGAAGATGAGTACAAAGCAGCTGGAGGAAAAATGCCAATAAAATGGCTTGCGTTAGAATGCGTGCAACACAGAATATTTACTCACAAGAGTGATGTCTGGGCCTTTGGTGTCACCATATGGGAAATATTAAGTTATGGAACTAGACCATATGCTAATATTTCGGCCAGAAATGTCCCAGAATTAATAGAAAATGGTTTAAAGTTACCACAGCCTAGTATATGCACTTTAGACATTTACTGTGTGATGGTATCTTGCTGGATGTTAGATGCTGACAGTAGACCAACATTCAAACAATTAGCTGATACATTTGCTGAGATGGCAAGAGACCCTGGAAGATATCTAGTAATTCCTGGGGACAAGTTCATGCGTTTACCATCCTATTCAACACAGGTAAGCAAAACATAATTTGTCTTATTATGGTCCTTGTAACTGCTTATACTGACCACTTAAAATATCTATGCCTATATTTAACTACTTTTTTATTCAGTCGTAATGTGGCTAATACCAATAACTCACTACATTTTCCCTCTGTTCACTCGTCTTTTTATTAGGTATATTAATTATACTGGCCTATATTTGTTCTAAAGTGATCCTAGATGACTCTTCCATAGTCTAGATGTAAAAAATATAAATGCATTTGTTCATGTGAAATCGGACCTTGATCATTTTAATAATACTATCTAAATATAAAGGAGGTAGAGATCTTAGAGTATAAAGGAGAGGTCATCTTGGCGTTCCTTGAGGGAGGCCTATGTCCAGCAGTGGACCGGTAAGGGGTTAATAATGATGATGATGATGATGAAATACGAGAGTGCATCAAAATATGTGGAGCCATTTCGGGGACACCAGTTACCTACAAATATGTAAGAGCACATTTGCTTAAAAATGAATTTCTTGTTCAAAGTATAACAAAATGGGTAAGGTCAACATAAGGTTTAACGGCGGTAATATTATCTTAAATATTCAAAAAAAATTCTATGGTTCGGTCAACAATAGCCACAAGTTTTCGTCGTATATATTACTTTATTATAAACTTAATATGAACCATCCCATGTGCATATATGGGATAAGTTTGCAAAAGATCGAAATCACGAAAACGTGTCTTTGTGCTTGGTGAAGATAAGTCATGTTTAGATCTGAACTCTAAATCCGAATTATAAAAAGATAAAAGACTCACCAGACTCAAAATAAGACTAGTGTAGAATTAAAAATTAAATGACTCACATTATAATCTAAACAAAATATGGACTGTCAAATTTTATATTATGGTTGTATTAGTATGCCGTTGAGACAACTTACTTCACTAATATGATCCTTTTCATTTTCAGGATGAAAAAGAATTGATAAGAAATCTTTCGTCTGCAATGGATGGCCCTGAGCCTCTCGTGGAGGCAGATGAATATTTACAGCCGAAATTCAAAGCAATATCTCCAACTGCAACCAATAATTCTGGAACAACAAATGGTGTAGAAACACAAACGAACTCTTTGAAACCATGTACGTCATCATCTTGGGCTAGTAATGTAAGAGTTCCGAAAAGTGCGTCCACTGAAAACAGTCGGCCAGAGACTTGGGACCATGACCTTTTAAGATACAATAATTCCATAAACCCTGATGAGGCGGAATTAAGACATTATTATAACAACGGTGTTTGTGCATCAGACAGTTCCAGTTCGAGGTATTGTAGTGACCCAATGAAAGGAAGACCAGATGGTCATGAAAATAAATTTGACAGCATGTCAAAAGTTAAGGAAGCTCAAGTGGGAAATCTGAAACTTAACTTGCCTTTAGACGAAGATGATTATCTTATGCCATCGCCACAACATAACCAGAATGCTTCCACGTACATGGATTTAATAGGAGAAAATGGAGAAGGGCAAGAGATTAAAGGAATACGCAATTTCTTACCAACAAAAGGGTGTGTAGATAATCCGGAATATTTGATGTCCGATCAAAGTATACCAGCACAAACGTTGGGAATACCCACTGACACAGTGCCATTAGAATCTTTATGCGTCAGTGAAGGAAGTGGCAGTGGCAGTGACTCGACTCCTACACCAGGGCCTAGTAAATATTTGCCTCAGAAATCTGTGGAAGAGGAGTCAATGTCTGACCACGAATATTATAACGACTTGCAACGAGAACTGCAACCATTGCGTCGAAACGAAACTACAGTGTAATTGTGTTCAGCATCTGCAGTTCGTACAAATATAGACTGATCTCTTAAAACAAATGACTCCTAAAAGCACAAGTGCGTTTTTGTGCCATTACTACGATGGCTAGTGTTAGCTTGTTGACGAACATTTATAAATTTATTATAGTCACGACTCACGTACCAGTTTGTTATTTCTTCTACTTAATTATTTTTGTAAAAACTGTTATAACTATCACTTGTATAAAATCCTATAGGGACTTCATATGCTTCCCTACTCAGAATATATTTATTAATGTAGGTTAAGGAATTAATGTTTGTTTTTAAAATGTAAAGACATTACAAAATATAATTTTAATGTTAAACTGTGATATTTAGTTAATAATTACATTATGATGCATTCAATATCTTTGCTCTAAAAGTACTTTCAACTACTTCGTCTGGATGCTATTATTGTAATACCAATAAAACTGTGTGGTTTTAGTAACTATTGAATAGAGTTCAAATACAATTGTTAAACATCTTGTAAGCTCATAAATTAATAAAAAAAGTCTGGGCATGCCAAAGCAAGTGATTGCTAATAAACTTAATTTAATCAGGCAATGGCCTCAGCTTCGGTTCGAGTAATATCTTGCCAATATTCGAATCATTTAGGCCTTTAGGCCTTTTAGGCCAAGCCTGGAGGAATCTTGCCCCAATCCGTCAGTCAGTGTTATGTCAACCTACAATACGTTTGATAATAAATCTCTTATAACTGTATTTAATACAGTAGAAAAAATACTAATTTTAAGCATGTAAATAAGAATATTATATTTTGAAACCTAACAACGCTCAAAGTTCAGCAAGACCTACCTACTAGGCGTATCAAAAATATGCTTAATATGAAGGAATTCTGACAAGGACTTCCTCTGCCATGTAATGTGTAAATATTAGTAAATTAGTTTATTCCTAAGCGCATGTTTTAGTATAGACATTGTATTGACATTAAAACTGCCAACAGCAGTAAAATATGAATGTGCCATTCCCAGTGAAAATGTAAATAAGGAATACGTACAAAAATATCTTATATAAATGTTATAAAATGCAGCTATATATTTAAATAATTTTTAGAGGAATAGTTGGCTACGTAGACGCTGCAGTGCCGAATACAATAGATTGTTAAATCCTGAAAAATTCTAAATACCAACAAGATTAATTGAAATGAAACTGAAATACTTTGCTTGACATGTCCGCGTAGTGATTTTAAGAACAATATCCTTAAGCAACATCACTACAGCGCGGCGTGGTGTATTCCTGAGTGTACTTGTCTGTGTGCTGGTTTGTGTCTGTGTGGCTTTGACATTTGACACGGCAACCATCATCCAAGTAAATGCGTTAGCAGATTCTATCAAGAATTATAATGATAATATTATAATAGTAGAACGTAAAAGGGACCAAGACTCATTTGTTTTACACGATGGTACTTCCACGTTAATAGTGTGTGGATGGTAGAATCGAGTCCAGCTTTGCCTATATAAACTGAATGCAAAAAAGCTACACTATGAATAGTTATGATTTCAAGGTACTTTTCATTTGAACCGATGTTATTAGAATATTTTATGAAGACTTTTTAACGATAATAGGAAATAATTATATTTCATAAACAATCATGTTGAATAAACGAAGCAACGTACTTAGACGATAAATTAAATGAAAATATTTGAATAAATATAAGATAATGTCGTTCTTTAATTACGAAAACTAATTTATAATGACATATTTAAATCATGTCACAGTTCAAGTCAATCAATGAAGACACTTTACACTAGATACTATATATTGTAATACAAATTAGATTTAACTAACATATTATGTAATTAGTGTACATATATGTGATGGAATGACATGTAGGTACTACCTTAATAAATGCAAATAAAGTTATTTTATTATTTTTAAGTTGTGTTTTACCAAAGCCTTTGAGCGTGAGTAGAAGTAGAAAGAAATTTAGGTATTCTGTTGCACAATTTTGCAAACATTTTAAGCCCTTTCTTTACTCCCTACGTCTTAATGTGCCCCAAACGTGTTTGCAGGTATTATCAATATATTTTATTTTGTCCAATCGTAAACCAACTGTCAGATCAATCGACGGAAAGTCCTCTGAAGCCCATTGATATTCGCACAACCACAAGTTAGACCCTGTACACGATAATTCCCGTTGCCATGCGAATTCTTAACGTCGTGTTATGAAAGAATATGACCCTAACATATCATGGACTGAATGTAATGAAATAAAATACCTAATACATCATACCGACATCCAACACCGAAAGCGAGGCATTAGCAACACGACAAACGGAAATTCACTCTCTGAACAACTACACAACACATCTTCATACCAGTTGCCTAATGGGCTTACATAGGTAGCGTAAACTCTACCAAGCTGTGGACGCAGCCATCTTGAGTTTCCAATTAGGTATTGAAGCGTGTACCACGTACCCTATCATGGTACACGCCATGGTAACGGGCACAGATATAACTAATGCCGGTTTATGAAATTATGGTAGATTACAGAATCTGAATCAATAACTGTATGGGATCCTTTTGTTTTTTATGCTGGGGAATGCATTTAGGCTCTCGAGTCTCACATACCTTCCTAGTTGCCCCTAGATTGGGGCGACCAGGAGGGTATGTGAGACTCGAGAGCTGAAGGGAGCTACTCCTACCCACTAAACCCCAGCGGTGTTTCTTCTCATCCGCCATTGGAGGAGCCACCGGAACACGGTGGCATAAAACCGCGACCCCACCAGTGAGTCCCCTCAGGGCTCTCCTCAGGAGTGTTTGGTACTCTCCTAGTTACGGTAAAGTGTGCCGGAACACTCGGCACACCGAACAAGACAGGCCCTGTTGAAAGGGCGACGAGTTGCCCAGGTCTTCACCCACTGACCCATCCCAACGAGGCATGTTGCGGCGCCTTCTTCTACCCAAGCAGGCCAAACTACCAATATATGGTCGTGTCCCGGGAATCACCGCTATGGTGGCACATAGGTCCCGACTCCCGCGTAATCAATGTGTGGCACAATGCTTCGGACTTAGCCAAGGTCAGTTCGAGCCCTGGAACACCTATGCGCCAAACTACTTGGGCGATTGCTGCTGTTGCGTGAATAGCAGCACGTCTGTGAGATATACCTCGTGCTACGACTGAAGTGTCATCCGCGTAGAACAAGACGCTCGCTCGCTCCGCTAAAGATGTTGCCACGGAGCGCCCAATCAAAACCGATGTTCCAGGAACGGACCCAGAGAACCCCCAGCGGAACATCACAGACGACCTTCCTTGTTTCAGTCAGCAGTTCAGGCGGTCCTGTTTCCCAAGGCAGAGTGTTGAATGCATTCGAAATGTCTATGGAGACTGCTACAACTATCGCACCCCGAGAGATCTCCTCATCGGTCAAGGCTTTTAATCTAGTTATAGCATCAATTATCGACCGACGTGGGCGAAATCCAAACTGATTGTCGCTTTTCAGCCCAACTACCTCCAGGTGACGCATGAGCCGAACTGCGATAACTCTTTCCAACAATTTGCTGGCTTCATCCAGCAAGACAATTGGACGATAAGCTGATAATTGATCTTCGGGTCGTCCCTCTTTCTTAACTAGGACTAATCCACCAGACTTCCAACAATCACTTAAGAACCGTCACTTCCATGACATTCATCTTCAAGACCCAAGCGTGACTTTGAATACCGTCAGGGCCCGGTGCACCATTCCCAGAGGGCATTTTTTGAACTGCTAGTTCCAACTCCTCAGAATTTACATTCACTGGTGCTTCTTCCGTCTTTTTCCATTGCAGGTGCCATAGAGGGCGGTGACCACCCTACGGATCATCAGCTTTCGCTTGGCTTATGCCATCGCAAAGAGAACGGCGCGCGCAACGATAAGCTTCGTAGGCATTAGTACTTTGATCATCTAGCCCTCTCGTTCTACGCCTCCGCAACCGAGTATAGCGACGACCGATATATATATACGAGCTACCTTCCGTAGCGGCTGTAGCTCTGGGCGCTACCAATGAGAGGCACGCCTAGGCACGGATGTGGTCACAGATTTGTTGCATTGCATTAGTAAGCCACTTAGAAAATGTTTCAGTTGTCTTTAAGAGGAAAGGGTAACCATGTGGGAATAATCGCGGCTTCCTCCAACTAACCCTTGTCATTACGTTATCTATAATACAGTAGAAATAAAAAAGGTAAAAAGCCCGTTATTTAGAAATATATCACAGCTACGATTATACATTTATTATAAATAAAACTACATGTATCACATTTTATTGCTTTAATTTATTAAATAAAAAATTCGTTATTTTACAATATAACTAGGGAATTATAGAATAACCCATCCTTTGCGGTCGGATAAAAAGTAACTTATTTAAGATCGAGGGACGGAATCGTTGACACAAATCCGAGAGAATAAGGTTAATACGTATTTTATTAAATAAACTAGAAATAAAATTAATTACGTAAAATATCTAAAAATAATTTATATTTGGCATGGTAAATGCAAAATACTCATCAAAATAAGGTTAGTGAGCAAAGATTATAAATTTAAGCCTCTCATGTCATTTACAACTAAACAAATATGTAAATCAAGACAGAATTCTATTATTAATCTAATAATTATATCCACTAATAAATTAAATAAAGTGTTAACATTTCTATAACCATATTCCCAATTTACAAAGATTTTGTAATAAAGTAAAGTGTAGAAAGATAAACTGTCTACCACAGGCGTTCCCAAAGGGACGCAGCGAAAATCAGGGACGCAGCGACCCATATTCTGCTAAGAACTTGGTAACAGTAGCCAGCTAATGAAAATACGTGTGACAATTAACGATTACAATACTAATATTATTAAATTAACGATTTCATACGTCGCATTAAACAGTTTAAATCTTAAACTTGTTTTGTTTGTAAAATTTTTATCAAATTTCTACTTTCGAGTGCATACGGCTTCCTTACCATTATTGAGCAAATACAACAACAGTAAGTGTGATGCGCACCGAAAATTTTCAGCAATCCCTGGCCTAAGCGAAACAGCAAATTTATCAGATTTCTTTAAATCAGATACACTTAAGTTTTGTGCACAGACAAAGTGAAGAGACCACACAATTTGTTTATAATTAAACTGTTAACAGAACACATTGTGAAAAGGCTTTAAAAGATGTGAACCTACTAGAGATAGCGATATTTCATTTGCCATCGCACGTTTTAAAACAGTTCTCAATGAAAAGTAAAGGCGCCCACTTTTGTCACAAATGTTATTTGTTTGTTAAAATACCATTACGTATGTTGTAATAGAATATTTTTAAGGTATTCCAAAATAAAAATACACGAAGTTTATTTCTTCACACTACAAGTCGTGATTTAGGTTACATATTCAAATTGGCCTCCTAGACATTGTAGATGCACCTACTAGAAACATTTATCTAATATTTATATATTTGTAATAAGATTATAGTTCAATATGACCAGAGGTCCTGGGTTCCGTATTATCTTTTTTGTTTCTCCTGTTACGCCTGTGCTTACTGTTGGATAATATCTCATAGGCCTGCTGTATCTCCATGAAGCGCTCCTGTGCCGCTCTCCTTAGCAGCTGATCTTTCACCTTATCCGGGTGGTGTTCACGAGACAAGCGCCGCCATGTTGACGTGATCTCCTGTTGACTGGCATCAGGACCAAGACCGAGGACCTATGGACAAAATATATACAGCTCTAGCTGAGCACTCTTCGCTTGATGTCATATTTTTTTTTTTCGCAAAATTTGACAAATTCAGACAACACGCTCTCTTTTTGAATGAGGGCTATACTGCCCTGTTTCGTGCGGTTTGTGAGACTTTCATGGCACATTGGAGTGTACGGGGAAATTGGCAACGCATCTGGTAAACCTTCAGTAAATGTAGAAATATTCTTGCCAAAATATTTATTGCATGCATTTTAGACGATTTTTCAAACACTATCAGATAATTTATCTAACTAAATTAACTAGATAAATTTTTCTAACCCTACTTTAATGGGCGACAAAAATATAGAGATTACAAAGTGTATACTATAAAAGTGTACGTATACAATAAAGAACGGGCTTGTCAGCGCCGACACAGGACAGCAGTTAGAAGTAGCAGTAAGGATGAACACGATTCTGAGGTGAAAGGGGAGCGAGAGACATTACGCTGGTGCTACGCTTGGGTGGGTGTGAATCGTTTAATAAGGATTACAGACAACACAGCAATAGGCAATAGTATACATGTAGCAAAGTCTTGTTGCGAAAATCAGTTGTCAGAGATCTGTTGTTAACTTACCTTAAACGCATTTTGCTCTCCATGAGGGTCTGACAAGTCAATGATCTGCTTCCAAACTTTATACCAGCCGTGGTGCTGTGCGTATTGGTAAGTATCAATCAGACATTGCTTCACATCCAACCACCTGCAACATATTGTCATCCTGTTGTATCATTCATTGGAGTAACTGCATAGAAAACAAATTAACGAGAACGCACGACATATCTACACGATATAGTTAAAGGATCTCAAAGAGAAAGGTATGACCTCAGTTTAAGTTAATCCCCCTAGTAATGATTTTTGGGCTTACGATTTAATTATTTTGGGTATTATAATTATTTGTTAAGGGTCTCAGAAAACAACAGACTCAGAAGAACCGATGGCAGATGGGGCGGTAAGGTAATAGATTGTGTTGATTGTCAAGTGACGCGGCTGCGAGCACGTCCTGCACGTCCATGGCGTGGACAAAGGTATATAAGGTGGACAAAGTAATAAATACGCTAGCAGATCTAGGTATACCGAAAGCCAGCAGGGTCAGCAGTTCACGAAGCTGGATTTAACAATGGCCTACAACCAGTTTGTACCGGACGAGGAGTAGCAAAGTATTTTTTTACTGTCCGGAAGGCCAGTAAAGCTTCATCAATTACTAAGACACATCGTGCGACAGTCAATCTGAGATTGTGCTCGGTAGGGGATAGGCCCCCTCCCCCCCAGAACGGAGGGGTCATTTCCCGCAGATGCATGGCGATATTTATTTAAGATTAGCTAAAGTAACTATTACTACCTCGGCCACCGAGTCCCC